>VYZV01016881.1:14954-43202 GCA_013401275.1 Pandion haliaetus | reverse complement strand
AATCCACTAGTTGATCTGGACAGATCAGAAGGTCAGGCATGTCAGAGGAGATTTAAACTTCCTTAAAGTATTGTGAAAATAAGGTGCCCAGCAGAAAAGAAATATCCTTTCTACACCCTTAGAGAAAAGATTTCATGCTAATAGTCACACTCATTGGGATTCTCTAATTTTTATCAACATCCAGCATTAGGAAGACTTATTGCAAGTTTCAACCGAAGCCATTGGGCTTCATAAAAACAACACCCACCCCAGCCCCCCAAACCCAGAAAGGCAAACAACAGTCCACCTTAAGACCCCCACAGCCCACTAGCATCATAAGGTTTTCTATAATAATATCTTTTTTCTATGATTAAGTAGAATGTTTCCTATTTATTCCTGTAACCTATTTTTATCAACAAAAAAAACAAGTGACTAAATGCAAATCACTTTCATAAAGAATTTTTTTAAACCTATGAAACCAAGAGGTTTATTTTTCAGTTTCAGGGACAGTTCACTTGCCATGAAACTCAGTATGAAGTTAAGAGTGAATCAGGAAAGACTTTTTCCACCACTACCCACCCACATACTTCTTCACATTGTTACATGACTCTTTCCAGGTACGAAAGAACCACTTCAGGGAAAAAAATCTGACATCTAGTTTCAAAGGTGGAACTCCACAGAGAGATGTAACTCTTGATTCATCAGAGCATGAGCTCAGCAGAGAAAGCAAACCAATGAATCTTCATTCATCATGTAGTTGCTTCTTAAATCAACTCAGATTGATTAAACTTCTTTCATTAACTGATTTCAGCTCATCTGGTTTATTAACCTCTATAAAACCCACCTGGGGCCCTCTAACATCTGCTGCATTTGTCTGACTTGTTTTAGGAAGCCCAGGCCCCTTTGTTTATTATAAGCATTTCTCAGATTTCTGTTAAGACCTTTAGATTCCCCAGATCTTTCTTAAGAACTATGGCAGCTAGCTGCTTATTCTCCATATAATCATTTATTGGTGTTGTCCAGCGGAGCTGAACACACTTCTGTCATTCAACCACACATGCTCAAACAGAAATCATGGGTAGGGCTTCTCAAAGACTGACAGCTCTGCTGGTCTTCCATAAAGGGAGACATACGGTTCATGCTTATGACTGTCCATGCATTTTTATTTTCTAGTTCATGATGGTCACAATAACCCTCTGAGTTCAAATATCTACAACCAGAAGTAGGTGTCAGTAGTGGGTGGGGGGTGGTAGAAGATCAAGCATTTATTTGTGCCCCGCACATTTAGGATGTTGCTCTTGGGCCTCTTATAAGACACTTTTCTGCATACGTTATACTTACAGAAAAGCTATTGTCCACTACATTCATTTATTAGCATATGAAAAATACATAATTATGTCCTCATGTGCAAACAGAAAAAAAAAGTTCCATATTTCAATTTCCTCCAAATTTCTGAATGTTACACAGGATAGTATGAGCTGATAAATTTTATGGTAAACAGAAAAACCAACAGCATATACAAACACCATATCCTCAGTATAGTCTCTGCATATTGGATGCAGAATTTGTTCTGCAAAAATCAACTGGGAATTTTCCTGTATTGTACACAAAAATAAGATCTGTACTTGATTTCATTGAAGTTAAATAGCTTAGGACTTTTTACACATATTCACCAGTTATTTTGAGGCTTATTTGTAGTTGTATGAGCTTTCAGAATATTTCTTTTTAAAATAGTTAACAGTTAATTGACTCAAGATTTTGGGGGTTGGGAGTGAACTTTCTAGACTACAAGCCATACTATGTTAACACAGACAGTATCTCACACTATATTGAGGGTCCACTAAGATGAAAGGCTTCGAGGGTTCCCTGTATAATAAAAAGAGCTCATGTAAGCAAAAGAAATAAATATTTACAAAGAGAAAAACTGCCTTTAAATTCCTAAAACCCACTCCACACTGAAGATTCACCATCCTATTAGACAGAAACATCACCATATGTAAGAGTGGGGGGTAGGAGAACAAGCACAAGCAATAGCCTTCCTTAAAAAAATATTTATCTAAAAGTAGTTAGATAATCTTTGACTTTCAAAACTGCTGAACCAGTCAATTCTATCTCATGCTCAGCATCATACTATTAAACTAAGTCAAAAGTTTCTGTGGTTACTATCAGATGAAATGAGCTAATTTCCCCTGAGAATTGGCTACACTGACCAGATGTCTTTAGCTAGCTACTCCCCAGATCAAGCAGGAGCAGCACATGCAATGCCTTCTCTGTTACTATGGAGATGGGTTTTCCCATCCACTATGCAGCCGGGCATGTAGTAGCTACCAGCTGTTGTCTTAACCCGTACTCCATCAGGACAGACTGAGGAAAGAAAGTGGGAGACGTAGGGCTGAGCTTCTCCCAGCCCTGGCCCTCATGAACCGCAACCACAGCATCCAACCCTCAATCTTAGCTGCCACTTGGGCTTATTGCTATTGTTTAAAGCCACCTTACGATGCTTCCTCTGCTGGTTTTACATATTCGTAATAGCTCAGCGGCAGCACACAACAGCTTCGTATAACATGTTCGATGGCTGGGCTGGAAACTTAAGGCTTCCCCAGCTCATACTTATAGCCCAACATTCCCATCTAAATGGTTTTATGAGCTTAAATCTAAATCTCCAGCAGTAACCCATTTCAGGTTCCTGACATTATTCTCGCTCCATACTTTCAAAGAAAAAATTTGTGGACTAATGGCTCCCTATCCTTCCTGCAAGGCTGGTTAATACCTTCAATTCCCATTGCTTTTTAACTCCTGTGGAACTTTAATCCGTCTCTGACCATGCTGATGAGCTGCAGAGAAAAAACACTGGTTAGGATTTTCATTCTTGCATTTTCTTTTTGAATGCAGCCAAGTTCAAATGTCTAATTATAGCATTGCAGAGTTAATGATCAATTTAACAAAGGCTTTAGAGTATCTTTGAAGTCATAACAACAAGCCAAAGGGGGGTTTAAAACGTTAACTACACAGGGAGTCTATGTAGAGAGCTTTCTTAGGATTATCTCTCTCACTTAACAACAAAGTTGAGTCATTTCAGAATACTTCCAGAAACCCCATTGCTCGATCTGGTTGCCACATAGCACAGAGCTCTAGCTAATGTTTATTTTATAGCTCTGAGCAGCACCAATCATTACCCTATTAATTCAAGCATGTTTAATTCAATGTCCTTCAACTACTCAGTCATGCCTATTTGTAACTTTTAAGCAACTACAGAAAGGTACAGCTTGTCACCACATTTATACCCAACAGGCGTTAATCACTAAGGTTAGATATACAATGTAAGTAGGGTATATATTAAGACAGCTACAAGTGATGTTCACTTAAATGTGTGATATGCAGCCTCTGCTCCTTTTGCTTAAGGCACACTTTTTTTGGCTTATCACACAGGCTGAATTTGCCTTCAGTTGTATGTAGCTCCTGCTGATGTCAGTGAGCTATAAATACACATCAGAAGATACACTCTGACCTGTTTACTTTTTAATCTGACTTATGTAGCCTCTCATATTTAGTATATATTATGCACCATTGCAATGCTGAATCAGCACATCCAGAATAACAATAAGGGCATGCTTAACCTGAAGCAGCACATAGAGAAAGCAGTCAGGCTCCTCCTTGCTTTCCTTTTATGGCAATCCTGTGTCAGCATTACCGGACACATTTTGCAGACTTTTTTTGTGTCTGCCTTCAGGTATCAGACAAGGGTGAAGGTGAAAGGCATTAACCTGTTAATAAAAGGTTAAGCAAGGAGTTAGGACAGCAAAGGAGTTACAGATGAGGGGACAGCCACTGCTGGTACTCCAAAGTGAGCTGAGGGGAAAACCAACAAAACCTCAGGCTGCCTGCAAGATCTCCACCAACACTTTCCTTTGCACTATACTGGAGAACAGGGCTGGACATTCTTCCCATTTAAAATTACAAGTGAGGAAAATTTCCATAGCAAGAAGCAGAGACAGTCTGTAGAGCTGGGTGCTGTAAGAGGAACATTTCACAGGTTTGACCAATAATTTAACAGCCACCCTGTGGCTTGTGCAGAGTGACAGGGCTGTAACGAAGAACTTCTAAGCACATAGTGGCTTATGTATGGGGCATTATCAACAAAGAAAATTGATGTATCTTTTTTCCCAGTGCTGCAGTTATAGACCACAATAATTGTATGGTAACATGTAGGATAAGTAAAAGCTGGATAAATTACATCAGTGAAAATCAGTGTTTCCTCTCTAAATCAGCCAATGCAATCAGATTTCCTTTCAGATCTCCTGGGACATTACATCTTACTGTTTGCTTCATTTAAATCCAACTTCCCTAGACTTTATCTATGTGACAATTTCCACTTCATGGTGAGTTTGTTCATTACGTTCAGGTACTTACCCTTATAGCCCTGCCACAGCAAAGGATTACAGATGCTTGAATCTAAAGATCACTTAAGCTCTGATAAAATGTAAAGCAATAAAGAAGTGAGAGCAGTCAGTCTGCATCATGCTAAAAAAGGCTTTCAATTAATACCAGAGTACAACACTGCTGCAACAAGACCATGGAGCTGGCTTCCTGTTTTGGGGGGAGTTCACTTAAACTCCGAAGAATGCTAGCCTTCCCAGAGATGATCAGGGCACTTATGTTCCAGAAAAGTAAAGGGATGATTTTTTGTTCTATTTTTAAAGCAATTTTGCTAGAAAAATCACATTATTAAATGGTATTTGGACACTATGTCACTATCCCTACCATTCTTCATGTACAACACAAATGTTGTACTGCAACAGCAGTACAGACATGTATTTTTAATAGAATACAAATGCATGCAACAAAAGAGAATGAAGTATCAAATTTGTTTGCTTCTCCATGCTTTGAAAGCATAAGGACTTTGTTTAAATCAGAAAAACAAGCAAGCTCATCAGTTCTCCTGAGGACATACAGGCCCTTGAAAACAGGGGGTGCATCACAAGGCACAACTTTTTTCGTTGATACAGCTACACAACAACTATAAATCCTGAGACAAAGTCTTCACAAGTGTTTCAGTGGTTTCGTAACCCCTATCATATCTTCCAAAGCAATATAAGCACTAGGAGCAAAATTTGCACACCTGTAAAGTAAGCTGGATTCTTCAAGCATAAACTGTGCCAGAGAGATGGAAATGACAGGACATCTGTCAACTGACACTTCTTCACCTACATCAGAATGATTCACCCATGCTTTTTAGATATTTTACAAGCTTATATTTAATTTCAGAAATGCAATTAGGCTTGCAGTCATCACACCACACTTTCTGCTCTTAGCTGGAAAACCCATGGCTCCATCCATGCATCTGTGCAGGAGAGAGGCACCTCCAGAAACACACCGAGTCCCTAACTTTGACGTCTCAGCCTCAGGTTAGATGGCACATGCTCATACTTGGTCCTCAAGTAAAGTAGCACTCAGGTTCCTGAAAGCTATGAAGTACAACCAAAAAAACCCATCCAAACAAAAAAAGAGCTTTGCCGTACCACAGTGAGGTAAATGCACTGATTTTGTGCCAGATCCAACAGCAGGGATAAAAGAAGTGAGTGCATACCAGCTCTTCAGTAGGCCATAAAATTCTCATTCTATTGCATTAAGTTAATCTGAGACCAACAAAAGTTTAAACCAATGATTCAGACGGTGAACAAATGCAGCAGCAAAGAAGCCACTGCAGATGACTTTGTCTCCCAACTCTTATGGGAACAACTCACACCCAGTGGGATGGGCAGGTGAATTACTGCATCCATTGATACTAAATTCAACAGAAACCATCTCATAGATGCTGGCCCAAAAGCTTTTTTTTTTTCCAGACAGAACCACTGCAGTGCAATGCAGCATCTTACAGTTCCTTCTCATCACTTATGCAGCTCAGATTTTGAACACCTAAAAAATTCAGGGGCATTCTTTTTAGGCATTAAGTTTTGTGGTGCAACATACATTGAAAAAGCTGCTACTGCTAGCTTGTCACTTTTTGCCCCAATTTATCTAGTGGTTTGTATCTAACAGACCATAGCTTTAAGTTTTTGGCACAAGAAAGCTCCTTAACATATTTATATGATGGCAAAGGCCTCTCCCTGTTTAAAATCAAGTTATGTCTTTCTCTGTCAAAAAGGGACACTGTTTTGAATCATAATCACTGCAGATCCTACAAGTGCAAAAGAAGCAGCAAGCAACATGACAGTATCTCACAAATGCTAAGAGAACAACCTGCAGTACAAGGCTCTTTAAGCTGCCGCCTTTAATATTTCCCTCCAGAAGGTTGCAATGTACAGGTGCTCGAGACAGTATAAACGCTATCAAAAGCTGAAACCTCTATCCAAACAGGAATAAGTAGCTAGGTTCAATATACGTACGAGAGGTTAGACAATATCATCATTTATCTTAACCTTTCCTTTAATTAATGGTTTGGTTATGTAACTACATGATGTATTTATTACCAAATGTGTTTTTAAATACACTTACTAAAAGACATACACATTGCACTACTATAATTCTTGATTAATTGTATCAATTTCTAAAACATATATATATGTAACTTCTAGAATCCATCTGTTTTGATTCATCTAATGCCATGCACTACAGCAAGACAGAAATAAAATGCGTTATTTAAAGCTTTCCATAACAGTACATTTGTCAACAATAGTTGATCAAAAGCATTTGCTTTGACTGTGCCATATTTAACTACTACTACTGCTCATTTTAGCCCACACTGAAAGAGTTCTGAAGAACATAATCTGGGCAGATGCCAGAAGAATGTAGCTTTTAAACATAACCTTATATTCAAAGAGCAAAATCAAGCTCTAACAACATAAGTAAGCAAAATTCTGTCATGTACACAAACCTTTCCTGTGTGGTTTTTTTCTTTTTTGACAGATTTAGTGGCAAACACAGAATTTAGGTAGTTTTCCTTATAAATATTTTGGAAGACAGTAGAGAAATTCATGCATGGCTCTTGCTATTGCAAGAACTACTTGAAAAAAGTTTAGTTTTACTTTAGTTTTTTGATAATCAGAAAATTAAGCGTTTCACATCAGATTAGATTTCACTGACTTGTGTGGCTTGTTTTCTTGAGGTACAGTCTTCTGGGAGGGGTTTGTATGTTTGTTTTTTAATCTGGTGTGTTTATCTGTTTACCAGTCACATTCTCACACTTCAAGGTGTTTTCTGACTTTATTACTTAACCAGTGTGGTGGGTTGACCCTGGCTGAAGGCCAGGTGCCCACCAAAGCCGCTCTATCACTCCCCTCCTCAACTGGACAGGAGAGAGAAAAATATAATGAAAAGCTTGTGGGTTGAGATAAGGACAGGGAGAGATCACTCACCAATTACCACGACAGGCAACACAGATTTGACTTGGAGAAATTTATTACTAATCAAATCAGACCAGGATAATGAGAAAGAAACCCAAATCTTAAAACACCTTCCCCTCCACCTCTCCCTTCTTCCCAGGGACAACTTCACTCCTGATTTGCTCTACCTCCTCCCTGCCAGTGGCACAGGCGGATAGGGAATGGGGATGTGGTCAGTTTATCACACATTGTCTCTGCTGCTCCTTCCTCTTCAGGGGGAAGGACTGCTCATTCATCCCCTGCTCCAGCGTGGGGTCCCTCCCACGGGAGACAGTTCTTCATGAACTTCTCCAAAGTGGGTCCTTCCCACAGGCTGCAGTTCTTTACAAACTGCTCCAGCATGGGTCCCTTCCACAGGGTCACAAGTCCTGTCAGCAAACCTGCTCCAGCATGGGCTTCCTGCAGGGGCACAGACCCCTTTGGGCACTCACCTGCTTTGGCGTGGGGTCTTCCCCCAGCTTCAGGTGGATATCTGCTCCACCGTGGACCTCCATGGACTGCAAGGGGACAGCCTTCCTCACCATGGTCTTCACCATGGGCTGTAGGGGAATCTCTGCTCCAGCACCTGGAGCACCTCCTCCCCCTCCTTCTGCACTGACCTTCGGGTCTGCAGGGTTGTTTCTCTCACATGTTTTCTCTCCTCTCTCTGGCTGCAGTTGCTGTTGCGCAGTTTTCTTTTTCCCCTTCTTAAATCTGTTATCCCAGAGGCACTACCACCGTCGCCGATGGGCTTGGCCTTGGCCAGTGGCAGGTCCATCTTGGAGCCGGCTGGCATTGGCTCTATCAGACATTGGGGAAGCTTCTCAGAGCTTCTCACAGAAGCCACCCCTGTAGCACCCCCCACTACCAAAACCTTGCCACACAAACCCAATACACCAGTAATTAATTGCCACCATCTTTCATTTGATAATGGTTGTTGATTCCAACACTTTGCTTAGAATCAATATAGTAGCTTTCTACACTCACTGTTCTCAATTGGTATCAACTGTTCTTTCTAAACTGTAGGGTATACTAACACAAATGACTGCAGAATAACAATCACGTGATTTAACAAAGCACATTCATAGATAAGCTGACTGTTCTGTGCACATGTACTTAAACTGAAGGGCAAAGATTAACATTTACAGCAAATCACTAAGTTATAGGACAGTCTTTTTACACATTTATTGTGTATAGAGATGTAAACATATGTCTTTGATTTGGCAATAATGCTACTCTGAATCAGACAGTAGCAATACTTCTCTGAACACCAAAGCTCCACAAAAGGCCACAACTTGAAATCAAGTGCACTGAAAAACATAATGGGGAGGTACCAAACCTGAATCTAAAATTCCACCCATGTGTGAAGAGGGAATAAGTATCTGTAGCTCACCATTTTAAGTGGCAGGTTAAGCTTTATTAGATACAAAGGTTTCACAACAGCACTGCAGGCATTAACATTTTGGGCTTACAAATATATTTTCAGGTCTGGTCCATATATATTCACGGTGCAGCGGGCACGGAAGATCAAAGCAAAATGCATCTGAAAATGCCACCTTTCATCTGACTTCAAGGTTTGTCATGTTTCACAGGGCTTCCTTTGCTAATAATAAATCTGTCCCTGCCAGCTGAACACAGATTTCACAGTGCAGGACCACAGAACATTTCAAAACTTGGAAAGGTGCTCCAAATTTCAGGTGGTGACAAACACACAGAAGACTTTCAGGGACAGTTCCCAACCCACAGCAGTGGTTACCTGATTAGGCTCCTGAGAGCAACCTCTCTAAACACCATGTACATCAAGACTGCTATTAGCACCAACCCTAACAGCAGCACTACAGGGAAGCAAATCGAAACAAATGCAACCCATCATTCTTGACAGAAACCACTGAAAGCAAGATTTTAGTGCAGCTGTTCTGGATCACCCTACTAGCAGTGTATCTCTCCTTTGCACTCATGTTAAAATGATGTTTTGTACATTTCCACTTCACAAAGAAGAGGACTCCTGGCAATCCAGGAGTCAAAAGCAAGCTCACAAATATTTTTGTTTCTTCTAGACAAAAACAAATCTCAAGCCAGACTGCAAAGAGCAAAGGCCTTTACAAACATAGTAAACATATTCAGCTACTCAAAATACAATGTTTATTTTACTTCAAAGAGTTTTAGACTAAATTACCTTAAAGCAAAAAGTGCAAGCAGAATAGTTTGGTCTTTTTTTCTTTTCTTTCCCAACCTCTTAAAACATGCCAGTTGGTCTAGACCCGCATATCACAGGCTAACATAAATAACTGCATCTTTCATAAAATTTATTCCACAAACAGGAGCTAGACCACTGGACAGATGCAGCAGCTATATTTTAAACATTTTGGCATCCGTTTTCACCCGTTTCCATTTCCCTGCACCTTCCTTTTGATCAGACCCTACCCCAGGAGTCACTCATCTTCCCTTGGGGGTGGATGTACTGGCACAGCTCAGCTTAGCCAGATGTTTTGAGGGAAGTTTCATTCCCTCCCTGCTACTTGCTCAAGAGACAGAAGAGGTACTGCTCTGGGCTAAACTTTGCCTTCAGTAGTTCTAGTCAAGCTTTCTAACTTCTGAATTAGTACCTAAAATAAGAAGACAATTCACAGAAGAAAACAGAGGGACTGTGTATGAGAAAAGATACCCTATTTGTTTGATGGTTCAAAACTCTGTCATTAGTGCTAACAGGTACTTTGCTACCTACAAAACAGAGCACAGATCTTGGGAGGAGTGTCCTTCAGTCCAGCCCACCTACTGCTTTTATTCTTCAATACTTAAGTCTCAATATTATGTTGGGGCACAAAGGGGCCCTCATTTACACCCAACTCCCACACACAAGTAGCATAGGAAATAGCAGCAGCAATCATGGAAGCATGATCTTTGAAGCTTACAGTAAGCCCAGAGTGGAGATCTGCGAATTTTTCTCTTGCTCAAGGACAGGCTAGCCTGCTTTCCTCCAAGGTCTGCCCCAGATAGGAAAGCATGGAATACCTACATGCACATTGCCAGAAAAGCCTGACAGCTGTAAAGGTACTAGAGGAGGTGGACAGCAGGTGGTAAATTTTAATAGCATTTAGTACATTAACTATTACAGATTTTTCATTCAAGAACTGACTTTGTCAGGGAGGTTGAGAACCCAGCTGTAGACTCTAATGTTTGTTCTTAGTCTTTCCTGCAATCACACCTTATCATTCCATGGAAACATTAGCCCTCATTTTGTAAAATGTTAAAGGAGACTGAAGAACCACTTTTTTGGAATTGGCCCATGAAATAAAAAACTATACATTCATCTCAGAGACATGCTCAAGTATAATCCCACAACTTTCTGCTTTATTATGAATTTTCTGCCTTTTGAGGTGGAGGGAATGAATCTAGTAGTCCGGTACAGTTTAACAAGTGATAGAGTTAAAAAAAAATTTCTCTTGGGAAAAGGCTTGTCTGGTGGCATTGGCAGCACTGGTCACTGACCCCTAGAAAAGTGGGGCAGTCATACACAGATGGGAAATAGCTGGGAAGGAACTACATGGAAGCACTGAAACATTAGACCCTACCTAGTGGCTGAAAACTCAAGTGCAAGGTCCAGATGCTAAAGTCCGAATATGTTAGCATCATTGTTAGGGAACTGATACTAAGTGACACATAGATTATATTACATAAAGTTCAATTTCTGGCTGCCCACAATGGCTCCTAATTCAAACAAAGGCCTGACAAGCTACTGACAATAAATAAATCAAAGTAAAAAGCACATTGCTTTGAAACTTTAGCCTTACAGCTGGGAACATTACAGTAAGCTCATTTGTTAAAAGGACTGCTTGATTTTGATCTAATACTACTTTACCAAAGCAACTGAAAATTATTGATTTCCTGTGTTAAGAATTGAGATGAATAAAAATCTAAGAGATTACAAGTAAAAATCTTTCTTTGTTCTGTATATCACTTCCGCTATGCTGGTCAGTAAGATGCCATTGTTTTTCCTCCTGGTCCCATGGCACAGGAAAGTTATCTTACTGGGAAATAAAACAAAATGGAAAGAGAGAAACAAAAATATTTTCCAAGATTTTTACTGTTTGTTTTCAGCCTTACATCCAAGACTAAGAATAAACAAGAAAAACAGCAGCAGTTTTAAAGAATGCCCCACACTAGTTCAGTTTTCATTTTTTTTAAATGTTCACAATTCTTTTGGTCCTGAAGCCTCTTGGGAGGGAGGCCAGGATTAATATTTTATATAAAAGTGATTAAAAAGACATTTTAATTTTAAAAAGCTGACATGCAAGCAAAGTGAAACTGTGCATGAAAGCCTAGATGCACATTCAGAAAGGCAACGCAAGTCACTCACAACCCTAAAAGGGCAGAAGCCCCCTCAAATTTTAATCAACATTGGCTTTCTGTGTGTTTGAATTCTCTGTGCCTTGTAGACTGCTTTAATCAGTAACAATTTTTAAGTTCAAGCTAAGGAAAAAATGACAGAAGATACAGATCCAGGATGAGTGACATCTGCAATTCATTAAGAAATTATAATACTCAAGAAGTGCCTGTTCCAAGAGGTGACAAAAAAACAGAAATGACGAGAAGTATCTGATCATGCACTTCATCCCTCATCCAAGCCACTTAGCATTTTTTCCTCCACCCCTTACACATTCACATGAAAGGTTTCACTGACAGTCTCCATCACCTTGCTCCAACTCTCTAAAGCAACTAATTTTTGTAAGTGAAAAAGCTCTAGCTCAGCATCTCCTTTAAGTATTAAGAAAAAAAAAATCAATTAGCTATTTTGTCAATGCCACACTAAATTTAAGAGCAAGGAGAAAGAGACAGCTGTTTTAAGGAATAGACAACTCAGTGAGGTAAAAGTCATCATAGGAGATGTTTCTCCTGCTTGTATCCTTGTTCTCTCCATAATGGTCATCTAACACTAAGACTATTCATGATGCTGTCTTGCACTTTTCTGCCATTCTGTGCTCAAAGAGGCATAGCAGCAGAATCTCCCACTTCTCATCTGGTATTTTCCAGATGAGCACCCTACCAGATGCAAGTAGCAATAATCTACACATCTGCAGGAAATCTACAGGAACCATAGCACTGAGGAGTTCTTATATTAAAAAGACATTAAAATCTAGGCCCCTGTTACCTGACTCTATTGAATGGAGATTTAAAGTGCCAGAGAATATTTGTCTGAATTAGCATTGGATTTCCTCTCCCTAGCAAAGAGCGCAAGCAACACTGCAGTGAGAAAAGGACCAAAAGAAGATGCCTTACCCTATGCATTTACAAACACTAGTCTCTTCTTTCCAAATGAAAGCTAACTGCAGACACAAAAATCAGAAGAAACCAGAAATTTAGATACAGATCACAGAGCTCATTACATATCTACGAAAATATGATTTGTTTTTAAAGAGAGAAACATCCCTGCACATAAGCTATGAAACAAGTAAAGCTGCCTGGGACGTGAAACCTAACAGTCCCTTCTGCCCAAACACTTTAGAAACCAGAGTTCAGATGCTTTCCAAAAGTGGAATGAACTCCTGAAACAGCTTTCTCTTAATGGCTTCACTAGCATTTCAGGTTTGTTGACCTTGAGAAAGTAAAGACTGACAGGCTGCCTGTTTGTCTGGGGATTTGTCATTTGACAGAATGGCCACAGTGCGCATTTTTGTGAGATGACGCATGGCTGAGCTTCTCACCTCTGACTGTCATTGGCCATTAACCTGACATAATCAATTAAGAAAAGAAAAGGAAATTTCATGTTATGACTATACTACTTGAAACCATTTTTCCAACATTTGAACACAGAGTTTCCTAGTTTTGTTATCAAAATATAAAAACAGGTCTTTGTTTACAGTTATTCATTTTGATTACTGCTGCAAACCTTGTTCCGGTTTTAAGGTCTATGAGATCCTAGATCTATTCCCTCCACCTTACCTACTGTATCACAAATGTATTTTAAGCATATACCAGTGGGAAGTTTGACTTCAATACAATCGGTATACTGCCCCTACTTTTCTGGCATTTTTTCCTTGCGGATGAGATAGCAACTCACGAAGCTTCCAGTTCAGAGCTGGGAGTAAGGGAAGAATTTTTTCTTTACATCCTTAACTCTGTTTGCTTTAAAAAAGGCACATGACTCATAGCGGTTAAATATTTAACTGTTTCACTAATGAGCTGGATCCTAACATGTAAGTATGAAAAGACATGTCATTGTGTCTGAAAAATCCTGCTCATATCCAAGCAGCTTTTTTTCACTTATATATGTATATCTGTATACACGCACACGCTAGGAATCTGTAAGTTGCTATGTCAGGACTAGTCTACACACATATTTAGTACTGGTATTCTGTGTAGAGGTATGTGGGGGCTGGGGCCTGGTTGTGTTTTGGTTTTAACAAAATAGTTGCAATAATTCAAACCCAAATGTGCCTGTTATTGTATTAATAATAACGATGACATAATAGTACAATTATACCCTATGGGACTAGGCTACACTGACGCATGCAACCACGTGCTCATGATCACTTCAAAGACAGCAACAGATTGAAGATACTACCACACCCACCTCGTCATTACTGCACCTCTCATCTTAGAGATTACCACCCACCAAGCTGAACAACGGTTACCCATTGTGGAAGTGCTCTTATCCCTCTTCGTTCTAACCAAATTAGTTTTAGCCATCTTTAGCGGCAAACAAAGCTTTCTGGGGCAGCTAGGTACTGCAGCAGACTATGAAAGCAAATGCAGTACAATGCAATTCTGGGCACAGTAAAATCCCATTGAGGGGTAGCAGCAAAGAGCTAGCAGATGACTGCTTCTCAAGCTTTTCCAGAGACATGCTTCTGCAACCTTATCTACACCCTGACTGTTCTAGCCGAGTTTGAACAAAACAGCTTTTGTTTGTAGAGACGGCCTAGCTGCCAATTTGAGTTCAATAACTAGCTCTGGATTATAGTAGGCTTGCCTAGACCTGTAGGATAAAATTAATTTCTGTCAATTTGGCCTCAATCAGCTGTCAGGCTGACATCCTGCTGTCCTGCAGCAAAACAGATGCAAAGTAAACAAAATGCTACTTAATTCATTATTCAGTCAAATCAATACAAGAGAGGCACAGAGCTAAGTATGCAAAATAAGGGCCAAAATCTCAACTTTCATATTAAAAAAAAAGCTTTCAAAGTTCTAAATTAAGAAATGAGACAAAAAATTAAATGTATTTCTCTTTTCAGTGTTATGATTGCTGAGGCCCATCACTGAACCTGAACATGTGGAGCAGGCTAAAGCTCGGACTTCTGTAAGTTAAGTTCTTTCTCTGCTTCAGTCCCTGGCTGCACAAGAGGCTACTCACACTTCCTTCCTCTCACCTTTTCACCACATCGTCTGTTTAGGCTGCAAGGTCTATGAGAGTAGGAACTATCTTTTTAGAGCACGAGGGCCCCCGCTCTACTGTGTTGTACTTGATCTTACAAGCAGGACCCTTTGAATGGGCTGTAATGTACACAACAATAATAATATCCTTTCTCAGAAGGATAGCACACAAGTCTGCTTGTAAATTGTGTTGAAGATAAAGTTTCCAACACACTTTTAACTATGAAAAAGCTAACAAATCTTACTCTACAGTTCCACAAACACTTTAAACCAGCACTGCTGCCAAAAGAAGCAATCTCATCTGGCCAAAAAAAAAGGTCAGTTTCAACCCATCTGGGTTCTCCAAGGCAGTTTACAACATATCTGCACAAATGCTTGTGTTGGCACAAGGAATGGAGCAGCAGGACCATTTCTTCAGGTGGCAGTGCCAGTTTATGTGGGCTGAAACCCATTCTTAAAAGTGCAGCCTGGGTTCTCTGAAGGATTTATCTCACAAAGCCATGTTAGGGTGGAAAAGCTATGGGTCACCCAGTTTTACTCATAAAACTGCTAATACTCACCTCCCAAGTATGTTGCCAGGTTAAGTACATTTGTGTTTGTAAGGCATTACAGAAGTAAGATTAGTAAATATTTAATTTTCTCTCCTCCCTTTTCCCTTGCCCTGGCCACTAACTCATTCCGAGTTTCATACACTAAATCAATGACTTGGAGCAGCTCCTAGAAGGTAGCTGTCAAGCTCCCTGCCTGTAGGCCAGATGGAGGTCAGTCATCATACACACATATTCTGATTTAGAACTGTTCTGCAATATTGCAGCCAAAACAGCATCTAAGTACATTCTACCTACCCTGCTGCGGGGAACCATGAAATAGATTACCTCTACAGCAGTCGTTCTTTCTCACCTTGATCTGGGGAAAAGCTGCAGAGGTATAAAGGACAAGTAAATAAACTCCTTTTGCATGCATTCCACATGTAAACACATCCTGTCAAGCTGACAGAAACCACAATGAAAAGGAGTGTTTCTGAAAGGTACCTTAATAAGGATGTTAAACAGCATGCTGGAGGAAAAAAAAAGGGTCAGCCTCAGTGTCATTTGCATAAGGGAAACCATCAAAGTGAGGCAGTACATAGCTTGCTTTCACAGAATGACTGTGAAAACAGGGATTTAGGTTATTTTGTTAGTTCTTCAAAGTCCTGCTGTTTCTGAGAGCTAATAACAATTCTTGGCTCCATATCATCTTAAAAACATGCTCACATTCATTGGGTTAGGTGGAAATACTTGATGTAAACAATACACTAAGGTACAGGTTCCTGAAATCAATGAACAATTGGGATAGCTGAGAAGTGTGTAAGTTTTAGGACATCAGTCCCAGTGTTTGGTCCCTAGGGGCAACTCAGAGAGACCTACAGAACTCACTCCATTGCACAGCCTCTGACGCTGCTGCTACCAGTGCATATGTCCACCCATCCTTGTTTGTAGCCAAGGCACAGGACATGCCAGGAATGCGGAACAGAAAATCCAGTATGCGGCAGCTCTCTGGACCATCAAGACTTCTCCAGCAGCTCAGTACAAACACCAAGTTCTAAGCTTTACAACAAAATTGATTTATTTTATAAATTGAGATAGAGTATAAATGCCCATGCTTTGTATTACTAGCCACTGAATCAACAGCTCTAATAAACTCTTTCACAAGACCTTTCTCATTACCGAGATAAAATAGGACTGGGCCTCATATTACAACAGGAACAATCCTAGAAACTCTTTGTGCAAGAAAAGTCTAACAGAACTGACGCTTCAGTCATGCTGACATTTTTCATACTACCAAAAGAAAAGTAAATTAGATAAAAATAAATTTAAAACATTAAATGTGAGATGAATACAGCTTGCAGTTACGTAAATCAAACTCTCATGCTTCCAAGATTATCCTTAAGTACAAGCAGAGACTGTTCAAGAAACCTTTCCTATTACACCCCGATCCTGTTAATATTTATGCACACAGGAAGCTCTGCTGAAGTCATGATGATTACTCATATGCACAAAGTTAAACATACTGCACAATTGCAAGTCTCATGCCATAAAAACTTCACTTATAAAAGTAGAACCTAATTTGGTCGCCTATACCCGTATACATAAAAAACCCAGCATATAGAGTCTTGACTTCCACCCCTCCCCCCAAAACCATGGAATAAACACTTAGTAGGGTGGAGTTGCCAGAAGCTCTACTCAATACAAATGAAATCCAGCTAGAAGTATTTTTTCTCATCATTGCTAAAAATAGAAATACATTCTATATATAGAAATATATATGTAAAGAAGCATACACATAAACATATATTTAAGAAATATCAGGGTGATCTCTATACCTTCTTGTTCTTTCTCTGTGCACAAAGTCAGGTATTTGCCACATTTTTCATGGCATGGCAAATTTCTAACAGGATGTTCATTTACTTATTCCCCTTCCAAGAGCAGCTAGCGCTCAATGCTGAGATGTGTCTTCCTACCATCAAACACAATTCAAGAAATGAAATAATAAAGTTTTTAGAAAATGAACTCACAGAAGCTTACTTTAGAAACTGCCAAGAAAAAGAAAGCCACCAAGAAGTCCAGTTGGTTTTGGTTTTTAGCCGGTTAATTGAACCCACTTAATCCAACATCACAAAATAAAATTCTTAAGGCATTCAATTTGTTTAAATTATGTTCTGTCTACTAACTCCTGGAACCTTCTTTCTTCCAAGACATTGGCACTCACTGCTCTTCTGCACTACAGTTACACAACACCTGCAGAGTTTATTCCAGTTTTGCCTACCAAGGGCCACTTAAAGCAATTCAAGAGCCACCAGCTAGTGACAGCTGGCAAACTCAAACCTGTCTCAGTAGTCTATCATATGTAATCAATTGCAAATAGAACTTCAACAGACTCATCCCATTATTTCCTAGCTCATTCCCCCCAGGAAAACAAGCCAGAAAGCTTCCACTTTGAATCATTAAGCTACTTTTGCCTCTGTCCCTCCTTCTCAACTTCTCCCTTTCTCCTCTCTTTGCATCAGTTCACTTCACTGTTTCAGTTTTTCAGCTTGATATCCGTTATGTTATGTCAGCTGTTACATTACGCTTAAAACAATAGACTCCAGCTGGCTGAGGTCAGATGTGAAAACAAGGACCTAACAAAGCCATAGACCCTCCAGTTATACTGAAATTGAGATACACACTGAATGTAGCACTTAATGACAAACTACTTTCCAGACATTTGGGCAAAGCATAAAGGAAACACCTGTCACTGCAAACATTACTCACTAATCCAGATAAACCCTAAGTTTAAAAATCTTTTTTTTCACTGCTTGGCTCTACTGTGTACCAGTATTTCAGTTTTAAATTTTTTTTGCAAGATGGAGTTTGTATTACTCTGCTTGTTTACTAAAATATAAAACAGTGAAAAACATGTATAATTTCAAAGAAAACATGTTTACCATGTTTCTTTTAGAGTTTACTAAGCAAATGCTGTGAGTTTGACATGGATTTAGAACCCTGAAAAGCTTAGTCAAACTTTAACCCTTAAGTAGAAAGCTTGACAAAAGTGAACAACAGATGTAACGGCGAATGAAACATACTTTTTTCACTGATGGTATTTTCTTAGATGCAGCTTTGAACAGAATTTGTTGGAATGCAGCTATAGTGAAAAATAACCAAAACACTGGCATACTATGCAACTTATGAGGGTAAACACAAGCTCTTGAGAACAGGTGAACTACTAATAACTCTGGAGCACATATCCACCTATTTTTCAAAACACTGCATACAATATAAAAGCAGTATTTTCTGAAAACCGTCACGCTACTGTAGTTCATATATGAAAGGCTGGGAAGCTTGCTCAGCACAAAAGGACAGCTTGGCACTGTACTCATTTCAGTCTTTGGCCAACACCCCCACACTGTCAGCCAAGGAGACCACCATGTCAGATCATGTAGGCCACCAAGCAGCCAGCAGACGGCACCAATCTATCACTAGTGGTTCATGTTGGCCTGCAATCTGTCACCAGCTCCACCGTGAGCTTGAGGAAGGTTGCTCTTCGCAGAGCCCGTCTCAGTCTTCAGAGTTTGAGCCCCAATAAACGTTGGTGCTTCATAGCCATCTCATCCCAAGGTACTGTGGGAATAAAGGCTAAATTCCGATTCCTTTACTCACAGTGATGTAGTTGCAGACTTTATTTTAAATGACAGTGTTCAGGTATGCCACCACAGAACCCCAGGTACAGAAATCCAAGAAGAGGGATTACTTTTTTCCTCACAGTTCTTAAAAAAGGCAGAAATAGAAGTAACCAATTTTCTGCATCCAAGCTTATCTTTATCAAATACACACTCCAGTGTAGCAGCTAAAATAAGAATTCAAACCCAGAACATTTCAACCTGCTAGAAGAAACGTATGCAATACATGTAAAAAGAGGTTTATTTTCTGTAAAAATCACTGCTTATTCTTATCATATACATCTAAAAGTCATTTCTGGTGGTAACTTCAGAGAAGCATAGCCAAATAAACGTTTTCGTTTTTCCCCACTGAAAAAGAAACATCTAAGACAATAGCAAGAGCATACCTGGAATGACATAACACACTGAAAGATTTCCCAGTATGTTAACAAGTTTAGTATCTTTTTCTCTCTCCTCCATGCAAATACTTGTCCAATTCATTTCACTGAATGCTTTAATTGCTCTCACTTTTCTCCAAAAGCCATCCACATGTTGAGAAATCAGGTAGGCCAAACAGCATGCATTTTGTGGCTACAACCACAAAGTGGCCAGTTGTCTCTGGCAGCAATGTTTACACAGACCTTTTCTTCCACCCCTCTCTCCCAGAATTATCTTTGGTGATTACTCTTATAGAATCTCCCAAGCCCATGTGAAAAACCATCTCTTTATTAATAGTTCACTTCTTCCAAAAGCTATTTTTACCTTCTTTAGGACATCACCCAAGATCTGAATCCAGTCACCACAGACAGGACACAGAGTGGTCCAATGCTGCCCTCTAGAGATTTTAAAGGGAAACTATAGCTCCCTTCTACAACTGATTTTTAGCACGTGAAAAACAAAAAGCAGCTCTTCTTTCCCTCACTGGTCTTAGCATACTTTCCTTCCATATCACCTCTTTGTTCCTTCCTGGCATTCCTCTTCAGCTCAGACTTTATCTACTCCAAACAATAACAACAGGCTTTTTTTTTTTTTTTTTTTTTTTTAAAAAGCCCATTTCATCAAATTGGTTCAGCTGCCCCTAACAGACAATCTTATTTCCACTTTAGAAGCATCTGATTTGACTTCCTCTGACCTGTTCAGAATGGACATGAAACAGAATTTAAGCTGGACTAAAAGAATGTTCATGCAACCTTCTGAACCAAAATAATTAAATCCCTTAAACATCACTTTCTCATTAAACACATAATTCTCCTATACCGACCAGAGGAGTTGACAAGGGATTGCTTTGCAAACAGCTGGAACAAGTTAAGATGTTACTACCAGCAGCATTTCAAACCAAAGCAGCTGATTTTGCAATGAAGCAGATTAGAAGCAGTCATATTATCTGCCAGCACAGCTCAGCTACAAACATCAGAACCACAGACTAAAGTACAGCGAGAAACACGTGGGTTCAGATTCAGAGGAAGCTCCTTGCTCCAGCTGCTAACTATACTGTCACCTAATTAAAAGGGGGGAGGGCAATTTTCATTTCTATTCATGTTTCCTGAGCCTTCGAACCACTCACATTTGGCCTTTTTACTACAAACTAAAATGTAGAGAAGCTGACTTCAAATGAAAGCTGGGATTCTTGACTTCAGCTGTCAATGGAGTGACGAAAAGAAAATGCTGCAGTGAGTGATTCCCTAGACAGGTCTATCTGCAGGTCCAGCAAAGGAAAAAGGAATAAAGAGCACAAGTCCACCACACACACATCCTCTACACCAGCTGACTTCACTCTGGGTCAGACTAGGAGGCATTGCTGAGGCTGCAAAGACAAATTTTTCACTTTCTCAGCTACAGTTGTTCTTTAGAGAGTCTGTAGACTACATTAGTCTGTAAAGCTATCACCAGGCATCCTTTACAGACATTAATCCAATTTAATTTTTCAAAAGGATGAAAATGCACCAATGTCCAGATTGTACATCTGTCTTGGCCTTCCTAACCAAGGAAGATAATCAGAAAAAAAAATATGCTGGAACCACTTTGAACTACTTGAAACATTTGTTCTCTGTGAAGTCTGTCTTCAGAATCAAAATCTGTAGGTATTTTTCTCTTTCTTTCTCACAAGACTCACAAAACACTCCAGCAAATAAAACCCAAGGCTTATACTCAACAGATTATATTAAAAAAAGAAATAAAATCTAGATCTCTCATGGGCCTGGACTCTGTGCCACTTTGTCTTAATTGTAAGAATAATTTCAATGCCAACAGCAAATGTTAACCATCCAAAGCTATTACCTTTTATCTTGTTAGTCTTTTTAATGTTTAAAAATAATTTAATCTCTTCTGTAAGAAGTATGCTAAAGTAGAAAAGGAACTCAGAAAACAGAAAGCTGGAAAGAGCTTATACTTTCATCATAAAAACATAACTTTTTTTTTTTTGTTGGAATCAATATTGAAATGAGATTCCTACCAGAAAATAGCTTTTTCAGGCACAATAAATATCCCTTGGTTCAGCAGAATATTTAATCCCCTTGGATCAGGCACTTGGATTTTCTTAGATCATGCTGAGATAACAGCATTCTGCTGTGTTCTGGCACCATAAAATCCTTGCTTATGAAAATAAAAGAAAAATATGGCCTCTCTGGGAACATACATCTCTGAATTACTTTTTTCCATAGTTTAAATATTGTAGTCTCAAAATCAATTTTTATACAGATATACCACATTCTCTTTATGAGTCATGGCAAAAGCTCTCCCGCACCACTATTTTAAATGGGCCAAGTGTACATATACCCTTCAAAATGACGATCCTTTCACAGTCTTGGCTCAGACTCTAGCTCATGCTGGGCAAGTGCCAACGAGTAACTGGAGTCAAACCCCTCCAACAGCACCATCTAGTGAAAAAAAGATAAAATAAACACATGCAAATTTAAACAGTTTTCACTGCATCCTGGAAACTAACAAAAGGCCAATTCTCTCCTAATCTCCCATTACAACTGCATTTAGGTATAGCTTTCATCAAGGCTCTTTGCCTTGTTAAGTGTGGTGACAAGCAGAGACAGATTCAACAGCTAATTGTAAGCTTTTTGTCTAAAAGTGGAATACCACTTGGAACACATATAAACTTTCCCTTGTTTATTTTTCCAATGTTAAGCTTGCATTTTTCTTATTGTTATTAAAAATACAAGCATTTTTAAATGTTTTATAATTATTGATAATATCTTCTATTTCCTCCTCTGGTAGTGGGAAGTAATGTTATAAGACAAGCAGCTCCAGAGTAAAAAGGAAATAATATACACAAATAATCTCAACAACCTTTTTATCTCTTACTTTCATATAATTGTAATACCTTGTAAGACTATATTATTGAAGCATGAAATTCTTGTTCATGAAAATGGGCACACTCAGCTTCCATCTGTAACTTTAATGTGACCAGTGTCGCTGGTTTCGGAAAGACTATCTGCTGAAGTTGTGCAGGTGCTTAGATCTTTCACAGGTTCAGGGCAAAATACTCTGGCTACATGGAGGAAATAGAGCACTGTAGCTATTAATTGTCAGTGTTTTCAAGGGTCTTGTTTGAATAGTTTTTCATTCAGGAGGAACAGATTCTGTACTTTTCCCAACATGCATCTTCAATGCCATGCAACTCACAAGTGGACTGTAGAAGGTATTCTGTAACAACAGTAGTTTACAGATAACACACACGTGCTTTTACAGTTATTCCATCTCATTTTCAAGATGAATCAGATTTACAGTGCCTGCGCAGTAAGCTCATCTAATCAGACTTGCTCCATGGAGTTGTTCAGCTCAGCATACCCACTTGCTAACTGAGCACTCATTTACTCACTTCCAGACACTTAGCATGATATAGTAATTTCTTGCATTTCCAGACCTATGGGTGCCTGCTCAAAGTCTCTCACTCCCCACCCCCCAAAAAAAAAATACAAGGCTATAAATCTCAAGTAGGCAAAATTTCAAAGCATAACACTGCACATTTGGTATCACTAACTGTCTCAGCCTTATATTTGATGCACTACAAAGCATAATTCATTTAGAGAGAATTCTATACTACATAGGAATGGATGTGTAAATAAAAAGCAATCTGCTCTTGACAAAGCTTCAGTAATTTTCCCTTTGGAATGCAGATATGGAAAGGTGGACTCAATTTTATAATCTTCAAAAGTCTCTAAGAGTTAATTTAATTATTTTAATCTCACAGAGCACACACTCGGGCAGTGTAACTCAAGTTTCCTGGGATGACTTGAGGTATAATAAACCTCGAATTCCACATGGCTGAAGGCGCCCTCCTTCTCACTGNTCCCTCCTTCTCACTGTCTCAGTTAAAACCAAGCAGAAAAGCCTTCTTCAAGATTCCTGTACTCTTCATGGCAGGTTGTTGCTACACCGCTGCTCCTTTGAGGTCTCTCTCACTCAGTATTAGTTTGTAAATCAACTTGTTTGCCCTTCTTTGCTCACCTACAATGACAATGTTACCTACTTTCATTGTCTGGCTCCAAATTAAAACTATTGCTGTGGTATAACTAAGAGTCCCTCTACAAACACAAAAGATAAATTAATTCCTACTGCAAAGCAGTAGCAAGAGCACTCTCCTAAGCTTTAATGAGTGTCCTTACAACACTATTTGGGATGGAAGCTTGCACTGTGTTTTTTCACCCCTGTATGCTGTTGTGCTTTCTTTTAGTTATTTCTTTGCATTTTACAGTTTCTCTTCAGCCAGTCACCTGTGATTAACTCCCCCCTTAAGAATTCAGTTACATCTAATTTTGACAGCTCGTAATGATATAGTAGAGTGAAAGTAAAATCTTAAAATAAGAACAGAATAGGAAATTTTACTGGATAGACACTTAGAGGAACCAGATTCTGACATTTATATTTGTGTTGCAAGATGCCACAACTCCTTTGAAAGTCCCACCAAAACTGGATAGAGCAGAGAGCATATTGGCCTATCTACTGCTTTGGACCGATGATCACTGTAATCCCCTTAAGTTTCTTGAAAATAACCACAGTTAATCCTTTAAGAAAACAATATCAGAATATGCTAATACTGAACAAACAAACAACTGCTGAATTCGCAAGAAACCATGATAGTAGGATTTCAATGTTAAAAATTAACCATAGTTTTTCTCTTTATATAGAACAGGAAAACTGATCCATACTACTTAGAAAGCAAGATAATACAGATTAGTATGAACACCCAATACATACTGGATATTACATAGATTGTATGTAATCCTGAACACGTTGCAAACATATTACACTATGTATTGCACACGTACAGACAATACATACTGCATACAGTATGAACACACAAAATGAGTTCCATGATTTCATGGGGGGTGGGGGGAAGAAACATCACTGGTTGTCACTAGAAGTCATTCCACTGAAACAACACACATGTAAAATATTAAAATAAATTGCAAAGATGAGTGAGATATTATCACAAGTGAAATTCATCACAGAAATTGGCAGAATATCCATAACTACTAGTTATGGATAGAAAAAACCACAACTTAAATCTGTACAAAAAGAAAACCCCAAACCACAAAAGACACTGGATGCAGAAATACATATATAGACTCTCTCAGCTGGCAACTAATTATAATGTTACACCTAGGAGTTCAAATATCTTACAAGTTAGTTAAAAACTAATATACCAGGCATGAAGATACCTTAGAAAGTGTGATTTACACTAAATTTAATATACTATATTCTTATTCTAACAGTATTCCTATTAGGTATAAAACTGTAGCATATTGAATAGATAAATAGATAAAATTTATTATAATTGATGGGGTTTTTAAGTGAACTTTTTCATGTTAATAATGATATCATACATAATGATATTACTGGTGTGCTGCTACAAGAACTATTTTGAACAAACATTTAAATTGCTAGTTAACTTTTTCTCAATATAGTGACAGTGTTTTCACAAGTAAAATAATGGTCATTTGCTTACCATTACAGAGAAATCAATGATTTAGCTGGGGGTACCCCACCACTGAGGTACAACAAATTTATAAATTTTTTTGTATGTTTAAAATCATGCCTCTCCAAAACTCAGGCTCTTCAATGAAATCTAAGCTGGCAGGACAATACTACTCTTGGAACATACAAGGAACATATATGTTGCAGCACTAGTGTACTATACACAAAAGGTAACTGTTTTCTCTACTGAAAGGAAAGTGCATAAAACAGGTAGAGCAAGTTGTCTTAACTCTAAAGTCAATGAAAATACCTAAGTTCTCCACTTCTGAAAGCAAGCTGGATCTGACATCAACTAAAAGAAAGGACTTCCACTTACTTTTTTCCCCCCACTATGGTCAGGTGTATGGTCTTCAGTATGGCTGAAAAATGGATTAACCTGAGCAGTATGAGAGATTCAAGCTTAATTAGAACAGCCATGTGTGTTGGACAAAACATAGATACCCTCATTATAGGCCATATAGGGTAAGACTTGGGTTTTGTGCTACCATGACTTTTGGTGTTTCTGTGGCTTTACAGACTCATTAGGGAAAAGCAGAAAAGCCTCTTGTCAATTAAACCACGAGGAACATTCTACTTGATACAGTATTAGCTCAGGAGATCAGAATTTGCATATTAAGAACAAGCATGCATCATCACATTAATGTCCACATACATACCATCCAAAATAACGTCCCTGTAGCAAGAGCTGCATACTGTTCAATTGTAGAAAGCACGCTGAAAATAAGGCATATCAGCACAATAAGGAAGCTGTAAATAAAAAAATAAAATAAAATAAAAATAATGTAGTGTAGTCTAGTAATAACCTAGAGGGTAGATGGATAATTATGCCATTACAAATTATCTGTACACACAAAAATGTCATTGGTATTGGATTATCTTAACACACAGCTGGTAACTTTTGAGTGATCCTGCTTCATATTGGATAGTTTATTTCTCTTCAGACACTGAGGGTTTGGGTTGGACATTATCAAATGAACCTGCACAATAACATTAGCTTTAGCCTACCTATAAGACTTGCTGTTTCCTAGCCCCTCAGGAAAAGAGCATTTCTTGCTCTTTCCCATTGTAAGGGCTTCTACAGCTGAANCCCCCCCCCCCCCCCAACAGGATTCAAATATTTGCCTTTTTGCTGTTCCAAATTCTAATAAACTGCAAAGAGAAATCCCAATTAAGCCAAGCTTAATAGGTTCTGCCCACAGTCTTTTATAACCAATCCCCAAAAGGCCCCAGATAAATGAAATTTGACATTTGACATCTGAAACACAACCTAGGACTGATTCTATTTTTAAATAAAATTTCAAAACAACTATCAGAGAGAGAGTGGGAATACAAGGGTTTGTTCCCTGGTCCCTCCTGCCAGAGTGAGTCCTTAAGGAGGGGGTCCTGGTTCCCAAGGCAAGACTCGGGACAGCCAGGGAGTTGCAGCAAACTCAGCCCAATCACCTATAGCCCCCAGAAAGCTTTTTCCCCCAGCTGGGAAGCAAGGCTGCCCAGCCCTGCAGCCTCAGCCTTCAAACCCCTTCCCTGAGCAGCTTCAGCTGTGCCCACCACACTGCAGGACTGCTGCTTGCCTTAGAGGAACATTTGGGAAGCAAAACATTTAAGACCCAAACTGGATACTATCCACTACACACTAGGCACAGGCAGCTTCCAGTTCCCAAACTGCATGTTTCTTTTTAAAACATGACATGAGCAATGAAGAAGACTGAAAACATTCACTTATTAAACACAGAGCTAGTTGCTAGGGTTATTTTTCACAATTCTGTTGAGACAAGCAACACCAACCCTTCACACTTGACAAACTGGCTGAAAAATCCAGTAACTAAATCATCCCCCCCCCATTACAGATCTCTAAAACTGCTAACCCATTTTTTTCTCAGAAAAACAACAACAAAAAAGAATTGACATAATGAATAAAACCAAACTCAAGAGGAGAAATATTAAAACACAACATCAGTGGCTGCAAATTGGCATACCTCAGCTGAAGTCATCCAGAGCCTTTATCTTTTTTTTCCACATAAGTAAGAACTTCATTGGGTGAATCTTTCAAAAGACCAAGCAATCAAGAAAACAAAAATGTGTCAAGGTTGACATTATAAGCTAGACTGCCCAATGATTGCTTCAAAATATGGCGCATATGAGTCCAATGCACATAGATAATACTGTAAACACATTACAAAATCGTGGAGAGTAAGCTTGTGGGTAATTAGGTATAAAAATCAAATTAGTAAGTGATAATGAATTGAAGTTAATAGGATAGAGATTATCACACATTGACACAAACACACATAAGAGAATATACTTTTACCTAGGCAAAGTATAAACATGTGGGTGTTTCTGATTTATCTCCAAAATCTTCTCATTTCACCTTGTATCTCTAACTTTGGCCATTCTTAAATAGAAGTAAGGCGTGCAGACAACACAGGGGAATGCAAAGATGAGACAGTCATTTGAAACATAACATAAACGTTCCCCAAGTGTCCAGCCCTTCTATCTACAATATTCCCACAGTTGCTTAAGGCTGATACACATGACAACATGAACATAAATGGGTTCAGTTACACAGAGGCAGCTATGAGTCTCTGGATAAAAAGTCCAATATACATAGAAGTACCAGTTCAAAGCAAACAACGAGTTGCATGGGATGGTGTAAGGTGTCTGAATACACCTTGAGCAGCAACAATTAATACTTACTATATCCATTAATAGTAGTAGACTTATTAACAGCGTAACTCAGCCAATGCATGACACAAGAGGGCACCAAAGCAAAGACTATCCAATTCTGTACTTTTCCTAAACAAACACAACTAAAGAGACCCTAATAAGGATTAAAGGTGAAAGTTTGTGTGCCTAAGAGACAGAAGGATAAACTTAGGGTAAATTGTTTGCCAAATCTCTTTACTTGTTACCATTAGAGAATTTGAAGGCTGACATAAGAACTGCATCAAGTGCCAGTCACCACACTACCTACTTTTATGGGTTTTCATGCACATGTATCCATTTCAGTCTTACTAATATTTTTTTTCTTCACCCCCAGAAATCTCTTGGAATTTATTGTTGTGCTTCTTCCAGGCTAAAGCATAAGACACCTTCATACCCACAAATATACATCATCCCAAGCGAAACAAAGATGTTCAGTGAGATATTGCTCCTTCTCATCTTTCTTGGCCATAAGAAAGAAGATGCCCACAAGCTCCAGTAGTATAGCCATGCCAGTGCAGCACCACAGTTAAGCTACTAACCATGTCACACTGGCATCACTATTTTGCTTCTGATAGATCAATTGCACATAAGGAACGGAGGGTGCAAAATTAAGAGATAAAAAAAAAAAAAAAAGAAAACTGTCCCTCCTCTGGCCTCAACGTGCGG
>VYZV01016880.1:0-17509 GCA_013401275.1 Pandion haliaetus | reverse complement strand
TAGTCGTTCAAAACAGCCAGGGCCCCAACAACCTACATTTAAAAAACTTACCTATACATAGTTCTACATAGTCACCAGTTGGTTAGGGTAAAGGAACCTTCAATTTGCTAAAATTTAAACATAAATTAGGAAAAAAAAATTAAAAGAAATCAGGGAAGAATGAATAAAAAATCCAAATTCCTAATCCTGTGCTTTTCAGCTGATCCACACTTCTCTGACTTAAAAAAGCAAACTGCTTATTTTGCAACTATATTATTCAGAAGAAGGTACAGAAGAAGTGTGGCTGTCATTCAGAATGATTATTCCTGATGGATTTTGATGATCTTGATGAATGAATAAAATAATAACACACTTCAGTTGAATACAATTTTACAAGATACTACAGTACAAAATGTTTGGGATGTTTTTTTTGTCTTGAAGTGTCACGTTCCATGGGAGTTTTTAGTAGTATTTTTAGAAAGCCTCAGTCCCCTTTATGAACCTTTTCTTTCCACCTACATATACGGAAAAAAATACATTCAAAAGGTTTTTACTCTGTTGGCTATTACTGACCTGCTTTTCCTGCTGTTCTGTGTTATTTTTGCCAATCGACTCCATATTCTCTTTCAGCTGAAAATAATTCTAATTTCTACCAACTGGACATGCTTGTATCATACCATTACAGAATTTTTAGAGCAGAAGATTTTTCAGTGATAGAAAAATGGGAGAGCAGGAGAAGATGTGACTGTCGTCTAGTGAGCCTAAGTTAAATCCCCTAAATTCAAAGTCTGCCTTTCCTTACTGCCAAAGTAGTTTCACCACGTGGAGAAAGGCAAGATGGATCTTGCAGGCCAGAAATTACCACAACAGCAAAAAATGCAAAACTCCATGTCATGCTTTCACATAATGGGGACTGCATCTGCAGTTCTGAAACAGCTGATACATAAAATCTAGCAGCAAGTGTTTCGAACAGATCTGTTGAGAATGTTCTAAGATGACTGGAAAATGGCAAACGTGGGTCTGGCCTTTTTTGTACTTGAGGCATTTAACAGAGGGGTCCTAGGTGAGAGGCTTGTTGGCTGAGACTCCCTCTTCCTCTCAGAGGACAAGCCACATCATGAATGGCTCCCTGTGGATCCCTGTCTCTGTTAAGCCGTTGAAATTAGGTGGGCTGAACCTGGAAGGTAATTGCTTATCTTTGAAAAGAGTAAAAGTGACCTGGCCAACAACAGACCCCGAAGCCTGGTCTCAATCTCATGCAAAGCTTTGGGAAAAACTCCAATTTGCCATATTAATACCCTGTTGATAAAACATTTGATATGGTATCACCTGGGAAGGAATGAGAATATGGGGGTTAGGAGAGAAATTGTGAAGTGAGAGAGCCACAAATAAGGTTGAAAAGGAAGATGTCAGGCTTAAAGGGTTCGTTTTAGCATGATCTTATTTGGTATTTTTTGTAGTAGCCCTGATAAAATCAGTAAGAGCATACTGATGAAGACTGGTAATGATATATACTTAGGAATCATCAAAAGTACAGAGAGTATCTCAGGAGATAGTAGGGAGGTATTAATGTCATTGTTTAAGGCCCTGGTGAAATCTTATTGGGGTCCTGTGAAAACTTCTAATTAATTGTTCTATAGCTCAGCTAAGGTTGAACTGAAAGAGGGGTAGAGGGAGGTTAGGTGCATCACCAGAGAGCTTGAGAGCCTTTTGTACAAACAGATTTTAGGATGGCTCAGCTTGTTTACATCAATAAAACAAAACCAGAGAGGAGATATGAGTGCTGTCTATAAATATATCAGGAAAGTAAACATGAAAGATGAAAACCGTTTAATTTGCAGGGCAATGTTGACGAACAAACAGATATGTACTATTATTAATAAATATATCAGGAAATTAGAAGAATGTTTCTAGTCATTACAGCAATCAAATTCTGAAACAGCTTTCCTGTGGAATTAGTGGGACCAAAAATATACCTGTTTTTAATATGGCACTTGATAAATTTATGAGGTGATTGTACAACAGAGCTTTCTGTAGTGGCAGGGAACTAGGCCCTATCATTCAGGAGGACTTTTCTGTTCTGTGCTACCATGCCAATTCATAGTACAAATAGCAGAACATTTTGTCCAGATTTACGGTACATAATACGGGAAGGACTTGTCAGTCCAATCTGAATAGTAGGCAGGGTTCAGAAGTTCTTACATAGGCAAAAGTTAGATTGTGCTACTGTGACGTCAGTAAAGCATACGATGTCGGTATTATATAGAAAATAATAGAAATAAGGAGATAAGCAAAAGAAGTTTTGAGTGAGACAAAGAAAGCGCGGGGAATTTGCAGATAGCAAGAAGGTTATCAGCAAAGTTCTTCAAGGATCAAGTTATAGGCCCTGAGCTCTCCTTGGATACCTGTGCAAGCATATTTCAAATTACCCTGTGTTTTCATGCTTTGTTCTGCTTTTGTGGTGCATAGTGTTTGAATTTAGTTCTGTTGAATTGTTATGACTGTTGAGAGCAGCAGGGTCTGTAGCTTGTTGATTTAGCAGAGCCTTATATTCAGTGTGCTGAACTTCCTTAACACACAGCAGGAGGTCGAATCCAACAACAGGTTAATGTGTAGACTGGTCCGGAGACGCCAGCAGAGCCACTAACTAATGTTAATTCAACTCATGTAATCAACCACAACTCAACCTCAAAAAAGGGAAATAAAGAAAAACTGGTCTCCTCTGTATGTTGTGTGTTGAAGGTGTTAAATCCGTTGACATAACACTAGATGTATTTCAGCACTGAGCAAGCTCATGCCAACAAGCTCATACCAGCAGTGAATTAAGTAACATTTCATTTGAAATGTGCCATTGTGCATTTTCTGGAACCTTTTATACCAGTAAGTACATGCTCAGGCATACACGATGCTAAAAATTACTGCAACTGAATAATTTAAAACTCTAAATCTAGTTTGAGAATATTTAGATGGTTTATTTTCTAAATACTTTGCTTCAAAAATGTATCTGGTCACCTGAAGAGACTCTGTTTTGCCAGGGCAGCACTGAGTCTGTCATCTTGTTCTTTTGGTTTGCATTTGCTGTTTAATCACTAGTGGGTGTGCCTACTTGAACTTAAGGAACAGGGCTGTGAGCACGTCACTGTCAAGCTTGATTGTAGAACATCACTCTGTTATTTCTTTACCTCAGACGCTGCTAAATAGTGATGCAGAGGGTGACTAAATTCTTTCAGTAAATCCTGTTTACGTAAGAGTGTGCAGATGTGTAGTCACAGAGATAGCTATAATTCAGTCATACAAAAGGCCGATAGCATTTTAAAGCTCTCCCAACTGATTTATACATAGTCAATGCATATTCTGAGTTTCATGCTAAATAATGCTTCAGTTCCTGCTCTTTCTGTTCTCATCGTGTACTTCAAATACTTGTACATGATTGCTTGAAAATCACAAGGGTACTGCTACATCAAATCATGGTTTTACCACTCTGTTTCTTTTCTCTCATTATATAAATCACTAGGTAGTGTGCTGTCATCAGCTCGAACAAGAAGCAGCCATAAAATCTCTTTCCACAACAATTTTAAAGCTTCCAGCAGCAGTTTTTTGAAATTTGTACTTTATGTACTGTTTTTCTCAGTCTAGAGAAGAACTAACTTGGATGGAAATATTTCAAAATTAAGCTGAAATATTTTAGCAGCATAGCTTAATTTTAAAATAGAGTTGAAATAATTAAAAAATGGAAATGAATTTTTTTTCCTTGCCTTTCTGAACATGCACACAATGGTTCATTAGGAAGCTGGCGTAAACGTCTTTGTAGTTGAGAGAAATAACTACACCAACATATCCAAGGTCCAGATGTTCTAAAAAGTTGATGTATTACCTCTACAGTTTATTTAAAAAAAAAAATTAAAGATTTAACCAATGCCAAGGATACACTCTTCAGCCACTAGACGGAGGCACCTCAACTGCAATAATGAAAAGAATAAGCTGAAGTACAACAGTTCAAAAACTCACACTATAGAAAAAATATCGATATTGGAAGAATTTGGAGGGAACCATTGTATTTTGCCTAAGTTTGGTTATCAATTAAAAAACTCAAAAATCGCAGAAATAGCCACTTTGGTCTTTAATCCCATCTTATAAAACTTACTGTGTGAAATGGCTGTGCTGGAGTCTGTGGGTTTTACACGTGGTGTGTGCTGCGTCTTTGGAATTCTCCCTGAACCCCTGCAGAACAGAGGACACAACATAATTTTTCTCTAATTTATATTTAGTCACCAGCTGAAAAAAAATCTGCTTTCCCAAGTTCATGGACAGGGTCTCCAGTTTTAAGGACTTTCACCCACAACCCAAGCTGTTCTGTAGCTTTCAGGTATGTTAGATTTTATGAAGATGGTCACAGATTGACTTCTCTTGACTTTACCTGTTCTGAAATAGAACCTGTAATAACAGTACTTACCTAATAAACATGATCAGTGTCTTTTCTCCATGGTGCTTCCATCGTACAAACTTCATGTAACTTCCTGCAGGGTTATTATTTGCCAAATCATTTTGATCTCTGCCAATTTAAATTAATGGGTTCATCCTTGTTCCAGGTGACATTCTCCCATAGGTGATGATTCCTCGGTGCTTGACTGACAAAGATGCATAGTGCCATAAAGGAAAATGAAATATGAAAATCACCCTTCAGAACCATTTTCACTTGGGGAGGTGAATTTTTAGATATTATCAAAGAATTTTCACATAAATAGATTCTTAAGAGAACATTGTGGATGAGATGGTACTTTAAAAAGATAATTTTTTATTTGAAAGGATTTTCCTAAGAAAAATCTGTTCCTTAGCATTTTCATTTCTATAGTTGTGTTCTGGGAATACCTCATTTTAAGATTAAAAATGGTGAATTTATTAACGTGATTAGGAAAAGCAAGAGGAGCATGACAAAAATAAATCAGCATGATGAAGAAAATGGATTGAGGGCTGCTGTCAGTGGCTGTCGGAGTAGAATGAAATCACTGTGTTTGCACCAGTATCCGGTGCTACTACACCTATATGTTTTAAGTGGGAATGAAATGAGAAGAAGGAATTGATGCCGTGGCTGAACAGGTGTGCAACTACCCAGTTCTTTACATGCCTTCAAATGCCTTTGAGTTTTTGGCTGTTACACTGTGAGATTGATCACACTAATAAATTTGATAGTGCATAAAGCAAGCAAAAAGAGGAAAAGGGAAAAGCTTTCTTAACTTGAAAACTTACAGAAAGCTATTTTGATAATGATATGAAGGAGCTTTCTTAAAGGTAGGTTGCTTGTACAGCCTTCCTAATGCTTTGATCTCCTTGGTTATGAATGCTGCTTTAAAATTTCAAGGAGTAATTTCGTCTCGTACAGCTTTAGCTTCTTTTAATGATACAGAGTTCAGAGGTAAGCTAACTATATTCCAGTCTACCAGATATTTTCTTCTACGTAGCTACGTCAGTTCAAACAGGGCTTATTTTTTTGAAACAAGATTTTGAAATGGTGTTTACACTGGTTAGCTGGAAAGGCTTCCAGAAGATAGCTAGTTATTCTGAATGTTGTCATTTCAGAGCAGGTTTATATTTACCTTTAAGTACTGTATATATTGTTTTCATGACAGAGATTATTACAGTTCCACTTGAAAGAACAGGCTGTTCCTGTCATGTTGTGCTCCACCAAAGCATGTTGTGAAACCCTAATAGACACAGTTTTACTACGTGTTTGTTCTACGTTCTCATCAGCCATGCCTTCCTTTAGAGAGAGGAGGTTCTCTGCAGCTGGAACTGTTACCAGTTTTGCATGTTTAAGTGCTTCAGACATCACAATTCTGGGTACGTTATTTTTCATATGGGGTAATGTACTGCACAGACAAAGTTTAAATTAGAGTCCTGAGCTGCTGAGTGACACTCAAATTCAAGAAAGGAGCAGCTGCAATTTAGTTACATCAGCCCTCTCCTGGTATAGAGCAGCCTGCGTTCCTTCGGGCAACATCTCATGCAGGAGAGTTACCGATGTCAAACTGTACACGCAACCTTGAAGAGAGCTGTTGGTTTTGCGCATAGGTTCAGCGGGGTTTGATACATGGACCCAGTGTTGCAGAGTGAAGTGATTTTCTGCTGTGTGCCAGATGCAGCATTTTCGTCGTACTTTGAACAGTAGCCTTTTGAAATTTCGTGCCTTTAAAGAGAAGTGTGAGGGAGCCCAAGTCTTGCCAGTGCCGCAGATACCTGACATTTGCTGTGAACCTTCGAACAGCCTTTACGAAGATGTAATTTCTGTGAGGCAGGCACCAGACTGATGACATTCAGAGCACCTGTTTTTAAGGTGCCTGAATGCTGCTTGCAGACAAAGTATTTGTCCCCATATTGTGCTAGAATGATTGTATATGAAAAAGAAACTTGTCTTCTACTTGAGCTTTCCATGCAAGTGTTTTCCTTTGGCTTTCAAATTTGGTTCTATAGAGTACCCCTGTTTACCACTCCTCATGCCATAGGTCTTCGAAACACTTTACCTTCATAGATCCTTAAACCACACAGGACAGACTCTGGTCTCTTAAGTTAATAGATGAGAAAATCACACCGGTAAAAGCCCCAGGTCTGCAAGTTATTCTTTGTAAATGGGTGTCTAAACCCAAAGATGAAGTGAAGTAACTCGGGAAACCCACTTCAGAGCATGTAGCATTGGGCCATGGGAGCTCCCAGCCACCTTGTCTTGGCAAGAGCCGGTTCCAGCCCTCAGCAGGTGAGGAGGGAGTAAAATTACTTCCTTCCATTACGTACAATAGGAAGAGGGCTAGGACATCCCTTATGCAGTAGTTCTCAGGTTATGAGCTGTTCTTCTGCACAGTGATGAGCTGCACTGAGACACCAGTGAAGTAGGGGACTTCAGTCTTCAAGATCCAGTCCTTTAGTGCAGAAGTGGGCACAGGAATCCTGGAACATTTCTGAGGCATGATTGATAGCATTGCCATTTTTCATAACTGATTTTGTTGCATATCCCCAGCTGTAGGAATTTATGACATGAAGAGAGGCAGCTACATTCAGAGTTATAATCTGACATCGAACTGCAGCAGGTTAGAAAGAAACACAGATTTTCAGCGTATTTGCAAAAATGCTTCAAGTTTAATGATGTTGGCTACTGATGGTTTTACTTTGATAAACTTTCTAGTGCCTTTGGAGGTGAAAGACTGATGATCTTCCTTGGAAGCAACAGTCTCCTTGGAGAGTTAAGAAAGCATGTATGCAATGTATGAAGAGTTCTCTAAAAAATCATTTGCATTTCAGAATATGACCCAATCCATTTTCCTTGGTGATCTAAGAGGTGATCTGAATATACATGTTGAGAAATTTGTCAGAAAAAAATCTGTGTAAAGAAATTTAAGCTTTAATTATGTAAACCAAGATAGCTGTAATAATCCTAATCCTCATCCTTGTAGAATTCAGTTTTGGGCAACCTGTCCTGAATTAGGCACAATAGATACCTAGAACAGGCTCCAGAAATCCAACTTGCTGAGTGTGGAGTTCACCAAGCTATCCAAGGAGGTGTGCCAGGACTGAGGGAGAAACGGAACTGCAAATTTATGGACAGGAATTTGTCCATTATAGGAAGTCAAGGCCTTTCACAGATTTTAATGCCCTGGGTTCCCTGACACCCCTTAATTAAAATGGTATTTTAAACCTTATTTTACCTGCAGGATATAGAAGTTATTTTATATAGTGTACTGGGTCTCGCTGGATTGATCTACAACATATAGACCCATGGAAAATCCACAGCAGCTGGAACAAGAACCTGTCTCTCTTTATTTTTGGCCTTACACTTGAGTATCTGAGGAGACATCATAACTCGTGTATCATAAGAACATGTATGGAAGAAATAATTAGTTATCTTCTTGATAAGCTGCTCTCCCTCAAAGGAAATGGAGCTCTTCTAAACATGTGCACGAGCTTAGTTCCTTAGCAGAGACAATAACTGGCCAGAAACAAAACAACAGAGGAGCCTTTATCCACCGGCACAGCTGGGCTGCTGCTGGCTGGCTGATGTGGGACATGAACATCAGTGTGCAGTGGCCAGCGCCAGCACCAGCTTCTGCAGGGGATGTTGTCAAGTACAGATAAAATGGCATCAAAATCCTCTCTGGCAACCAAGTTATGGGAGATTTTAAAAAATAGTGTCAAGTTGATCCCAGGTCAGGGAGTTTCTACAAAAAGGGAACTGGGGTAGTGGATGCACACTGTGCCTGTAAGTTCCGGGCTGTACACTCGTTTTCCATTACTTTGAAACGTTGTCTTTGATGGGTGCACGTTCTGGTAGGCAGACAGGATTGCAGGTGGAAACCTGGCTTTATAAAATGAGGAGAGCATTTGTTCATGTTACCGATTTGGAGAAAGATTTGCTATCCATTGTATTTTCCTCCCTCTGACAGCCCTCTGCCTCTCCCCTTCCCTCACCAAACACGCCTCCACCCCCCCTTACCCCCCCACCCNGCAGTCCCTCCAGGTGAGACCCCAGCCCGGGCTGGGCTGACACGGTGCCTGCTGCAGCAAGAGGTGGGGCTGCCACAGCCACCGCTCCCTCCCACCTTTCCCCCTGACCCGAGGTCCTGCTGCTCCTGCTGCTGCTCCTGCTGCTCCTGCTGCTGCTCCTGCTGCTGCTCCTGCTGCTTTGCCGGTGGCAGAGTCATCCCCGTGCTGTGGGATCCCGGCATCCTTGGAGCATCCAGCTGCTGCCGGGCACTTCCAGCCCTCTCAGGAATTTCTTTCTTTTTCTCCAAGTGGCTGACTGCTGTTGTTTCAAGGCTACTGTTCTCCATCTCATCACAGAAACACTGTAAGTATAACTTCGACTGCGGCTCTTTATTTATTGCCTTTGTGAAACTCATCTGTCTTGTACTGAATAGTAGGAGTTCCTAGTTCAAAGTCTCTGTAAGGCATGTTGTGGTCTCTGCTCCCGTTTGAGGTGTTCAAATGGACCCTTAGCATTTTAGTTTTTAGCTGGATTAAAACATGAAATCAAAACAACTCAAAATGTTGGTGGCTTCCTGGCTGCCTTTTTCCTACTTTGTAGCTAAATTGCTAGTGTGTCTTTCCTCAAAATACTGGTGCCTAGTGAAGTGGAAGTGAGAAGAGAAGCATTTCTATCCCTGCTTGTTTGCTGGAGCCAGTTTCCTAACAAGCCAAGGAAGAGAAACTTTAATGCATATTCCTAAGCTCTTGGGCTGCTGAAGCAGGTAATCCTGCTGCCTGCTTAAATGTAGCTGGCAAGTGAAGTTTTAGAAAGGAGTTAGGTTGGGGGTATCTGTCTGTCTCATTCCCTTGAGTCCTGAAGGTGAGGTAAATGAATACTTGAGTTTAGGGACCTCAGATAGCTGCAGCAGTGTTTGTTAATGGCACATTCAAACTAAAAATCATCCCAGAACCCTGAGGCCACAGGTCCTGTTTCCTGACCCAGCTCAGTATGACTGTGAACTCCATGGTGTCACCTCAACTCTATCTTCTAGACAGTTCACAAACATGTTGTATTATCTATGTGTTATCCTCTCTTTAATTGCATCACTAGGAGTTGCAGAGAGGACGTCAGTGTGTTAACAATTTGAAGACATCGTAGACTAACTTTTCATATTGCCAGTGCCCAAAGATACTCTGAGTGGGAGAGCACACTTGCAATTCTGGCCAAGTTCCCTGTTAAATTTGCATAGTTGCCCAAAATGTTGCCTTGTATCTGCACAAAACCTCGCATCATTTTGGAATTGTATTTTACATTCTGAATTGGAAACTGTGGGAATGAGCATGGCACCAACTCTTTGACACAAAATTGATTTAGGACACCAAAATAAGGGGCACTATCTGAGCGTCTTGCCTGTCATCTTTTTCTTCAGACTTCTTCCTGTGCTCACTTGTCTTTTTTGGGGGTTTGTCTTCCTCTTTATGTTTACTCTTCCACTGTACTTTATCTTGATAGGAAGGACTGACAAAAAAAAAAATTATCTAAATTTATTGTCTAAGCCTGCTTTGAACATATGGAATATGCATCATAGGAAAATTGCAGTTTTCCCAGAGGGAATCTGTGTATAATGATGAATACATATTCTGTAGCATTTCAAGTTCACCTTATGCCTCCTGTGTTAATACTCTTTCCATCTCCAGTTCTCCAGATAGTTTCTGTGTTTTGCATATATGCTAGAAATAATTGTGCCAAAAGTTTGCTTGATTTTCTAACATAAGCCAGAAAGGAATTTGCCTTTTTCCGGTCTTGCAACAGCTACTGAATGAGTTCATAACCTGCCTATGCTCACCCAATACAGTGTAATGGTCTGGTTTACTACTCCTTCATTACAACCTTTCTGAGTTGGACTGTTCCATGAAAGACTGGCTCCTTATAACTCTGTTACTTGTTTGCAATCATTTTAAATAGCATACCACTAGGATTCTTTAAGCATCTGCTATTAATCTGATTTTACTGATGATCTAAGCACAGGAGTTTAAGGGAAGAAGTCTTGAGCTCAAGGAGCAGTTCTGACATAGGCTACAATCACTTCAAACTTCCTGCTTCAGGTTTTCATGTTCTAAACAGCGTTAACAATTTCTAGGTGCAAACCTAGTTCCAGCGTTATGGATCATTGACTGGTATTTATTCCATGGCTTGAAAAGACATATTATTCTGTATATATGCCTAAATCATCTCTTGGGGTATCCTTGAAAGTTATGTGAGAATGAACTACATAATGGCAGAATCACCGATTTGATACACTTTCTTTCAGGTATCTTCTTGGAGTATGGAATTTGTATGGAAACGAAGGTGGTATCTTCAGCTGGGCTGTATATTGATACTGCATTTGGTTTATGCCAATCTAGACTATCAAAAAGAAACTCCTGCAAGCCTGGGTCAGATCGACCACCAGTGCTGGGAGGTGTCGTCCCATGGCCTGGTGGAAATGAAGAAACTCAAGGTAGCAGATGCGGTCATTGATCTCTGGGACTTCATGATGTTCCTAAAGGAATCCCCTAAGCCCAAGCACAATGAACTCTTCAATGATTTAGCCCAGAACTTCTGGGATATGTATGTAGACTGTGTGCTCTCAAGATCCCATGGAATGGGCAGAAGACAATTAATGTCTCCCAAATATTCTTCCACATACTTACATAGAACTTTAGAAGGTAATTACAGGATATGGTGTTAGTCTGTTATGTACTAATATTAAACTGAACCACTGTTTCATCCTTGTCCTTGATTGTTTAGACAACTCAATATAGTAATTTCCAGTTTTCTGTCTCTACTTGTCAAAAGTATTTGCATCTTTCAATGGTAGCTACTTTCAGAATATGTGAGTCAAAACTAGTTAGGGTACTACATTTCTATGGTTAACAAAGTGTAAAAAATGTTGGGTATGCATGTGGGAGTGTGTGGAAATGGAAGCTGCATCCTCTATCACTGTGTGCATATACATGACATTGCAATACTAAAGGTTTCTTGGTATTTGGACTTCAGTCTCAACTTTAGGGAATCATCCCTCCATGAAAAGGGACGATCAAATCCCCGACTGCTTGAACGCTGTTCTTCCTATTAAAAGTATTGACACATAATGTGATTTCATGGTCACTGTGAATCATTAGTGACAAATTCTGGTCATCATGGTCTGGGATGAGTCTGAACTGAGATCATATAGGTGATTGGCCTTACATCTTACTAACCAATCCAAGTCCTGTGGGCTTCCTTCCTCCTCGGCAGTAGACTTTTTTCTGATGTACCCAGTCAGATGTTTTAGGTTTCCAGACTGAACATGGAGATCATTTAACCCTAGCATTCCTAACCATATTGCTTGGAAAATAACTACCTTTCTTTCATAATCTTGCAGGGTCTGCTTTCACCAACCCATTTTAGGCCAAAAGGGGAGAAAATGAAGATACCTCAGCAAGGCAACATCAAAATGAAGGAGCACAAAAGCACAGCATATACTGTAGATGCTTAGACAAATCCATTGGCATGGTTCAACCTTTTTTTTCTTTTCTTTCTATAAAGTACTTAATCACTGACAAGTACGTGAGCTCCCACATTGTCACTTTTGCTTTCCTGTCTTGCAATCTACCAAGGTTGCCTTTTCCCCACTGCACATATGAATGATTTTGTGTTTTGAGTCAACACCTTTGTTCTCTCAGGTAAGCTCGTAAGTCTAACTAGTGTTGTATTTTTGTAGAGGCTCATCTTTTCCAATAATTCTCTTTTTTTAAAAGTTGATTTTGATGGAAACCTAGTATATTTTTATACGTTAAGCAATGGAGAAAATGCCAACAAACACATTTTATACAGTGTCTTGCACATACCATCAACTTTACTTTTCAAGCTATAGGGAAGGATTGTGCTCATTGTAATGTCCTGTGCAGTCTAAACTTTGTATTTTATCACTGCTTAGTCTAGGCTACAGATTAATTAAAGTATTTTTCTATGCAGCAAGGTCTGAATAATAGTATTTTTCTTGTCTATTAAAATGTTATTTGCAAACCCACTACTACATCACATTAAGAACAGTATTTTACACAAGACTGCTCTTTATTTACACATTCATACAGGTAAATAAGGTGATACAGTCCATCCTTGTCATAGCAGGCAACATCACAGTTGAGAAGAGATCCATGCATCAAGTGGTTTGAAAGACAGACTGGCTTGACTACTGCTCCCATTATAAGAAACCATCCAGCATGGATGAGCTATTACAGGGAGATTAACCATTTAGTTAATCCATTTCTCCTGGGCACAGAAAGCCTGAGAACAAATGGGAACATTCAGAGATGCTGACTGTTCTCTGCTTTACTCCTTGGGCAATGCAGCTTGTTCAGTCCCTGTTGTGTTCTAGCCTTTTATGAGATCCCAGCTGGGTTTAATTATTGTAGGAAACAGTACTTACACAGTAACAGCACATAAACCTTCCTAAGTAACAAGAAATCTATCCCATGTAATGCCTAGCTCATATAGTTCGTAAAATACCCAACAATTCTCATAGATTTGTGAATGTTCATTTAGGTAAACACAATATTGAACTGCATCTTGTAAAATATGTCTCCTACAGTATTCTGTAGGAGTGAGAAATTTCTCTTACCCATAAATATCACTCTAAGTTCCTGATACAAAAAGTATTTTAAATACACCTTTCCTTTTCAGCAAATAGAGGGAGTCATGGCACACCCAAACCAGCAGTTTCAGGAACTGATACATTATGATGAACAGCTATTTGAGAGCCATTGTCTAATCTGTTCCAGCAATACCCAGTTTATAAAGCTGTGTACTGTATTGCATTTGCAACAATTAGTGTTTTAACTGTCATAAACCAGATAGACAAATAAATTCCCCTTGTTCACACCTACAAATAATTTTATTCGTCACCTACAGAAGTGTAAAACTATAATAACATTTTAAAGGTAATGTTTCCTGTATTAGTGACCTTTTAATTGAATGCCAGAGCAAGGTATCCTATGCAGTTTTAAAAGCTCCATCCTTCCTCAGACTGCCTTTGTTTTGATTAGTTTTCTATAGGAGACAAAGGTGCTTAGCGTCTACATAACTGGCTCCAGAACGCTTGACCAATCTATTGCTACGGTCACTCTGCAGCATCTGCCAAAGTTGCAGGTGATTGTTAACAACAGGAACACAGCTCCCTAAGCAGCAGCATCAAAACAAATTCCAGGTGGACATACCTGTTTTGTCCATGACAGAGCCCTGGTAAGCCAGCTGGCTATTCCTGGGATGTCTACAAGAAGGATTAACAGTCAATGGGATGATCTTTTCCTCCACCAGTATGCAGCACTCCCTCTCTTTCCATCCCTGGGTTACAGCAGGAACAGCTAGCCCAGTTTTCTTGGGTTCCCCCCCCCCCAACAGCCAGACCATAGTCCATGGCTGGCTGGCAAAATCAAATGCTGTCTATGCTGCTGTGAAGTCTCATGTTAGTATTCATTTATGAAGTATAAATGTAAGCATTTTGGGAAATTCCGTCCCCTTCCTTCTTTATTACAATTAACAAGAGCACTGCTTGCCTGCAATGTCAAGGTGTCTGTAGCAGAAGCACGACGCAGCTGGGGGAGGAATGTTGTGGGACTCACTTTGTGCCTGATTTAAAGTTTTTACATGAGCATAAATATAAACTGATTTCCAGTTAAAAGATCTTTTATATCCATACCTTGGCTACACTGTACTGCTATAGCTTTTGCTCAGAAATTGGGAGGACTTACATGAGTCCGGTATGTTTTTTTGGAAGAAATAGGCCAGTGCCTTGCTGCCAGTAGTAATGAGTCACCCACATATTCACATATATGCAAGCATATAAAAAAACCCCTAAATGTCACAGTCTTTGTTCTCCTAGTCAAATATTTATTGTTTGGTTTTAATTGTGAAAAGACAATGGAGTATACTTTTTGTGGCCCCAGTGTGTAGATATATTTTCACATTCTGTAGAACAGTAATAAAGCAGCATAGCTGCTAAAGAGCTCTCAGAGAAATATAAACAACTGAGCAAGACTTTTTACTTGACACAAGAGGACTTTAGTTAGATAATCTCTGTATACCTTAGCTCACATTTCTTGCAGGCAGGCAAGAAATACACATACAGGCTTGTTTAAATAAAACAAACTTTATGGAGATAATTTTTGGGAAAAAATTTCATAATGAAACCAGCATAGCTTGATTTAATTTCTCTAGCTTTAAGTACTAGATGACTGTCTTACTCTATAATGTAATGTTTAACAGACCTGCCCATAAGAAAATGCTTCTGGTAGTTGGAAACTACACGTGTGGAGATTTCTCTAAAGTTTAAGTACCATTTCAAATGGCTGTTTTGTTTTATTTCATTATTTTCTTAGGGTTCTTTTTTTTATAGAATTTAAGTAGACAATTTTGAAACAAAAATCTCTGCCTTTATTTTTAATGCCAGCACTGCTATGTCTTGTTACAGGGACAAACAGATTTTTAAGAAACACTTATACACCACCCCCGGCCCATCCGTCTTTCAAGGAGTAAGAAAGGGAGTTGGAAACTAAGTTGTACCTGTTTAGCTCAAACTTATTTCCATTTTTCAGCTTGGCATTTAACAAAGTGAAAGCTTGTACTTCTCTCAAAATGTTGCTTACAGGCAAAAATGACAGACTGCGTGCCAGAGCATGTATGTCACAGAACCCTTGCAATGTCACAGCGATTTATGCCATAGCACTGGGTACCAACTGGTTTTAAAATGAAGTAACAGCCTCAGGGAATCTTGCTCTATCGTAATACAGCAAATTCTGGCTTTGCCAAGTTAAGAAAGGAGGCAATAGCTTAGAAACTGAGTGTTCTATAAAAAGGTCTGCTGCTTACAAGTTTGCGTTGGTATTCTAGAGGCGCTACAGTGGAGAAGGGGGAATTCTTGTTGGAGACAATATGGGCAATAACCCAAGAAATAATCAGAATAGTAAGATCAGTTAAGGAGCTACAAGAAAACCATGAGGAGCACAACATTTCAGCATGTCTCCAACAGGCTCAGAGAAACTGCTGGCAAAGACACACTTCTTAGTGAGTTGTTAGATGAAAACAGAGAGAAGTCAGAAGTCCTGATGCTAAAGGCAACAATTCATGAAACAAAATGGACTTGGACAAAACCCATGTGGCTACAGTATCCAGAAAATGAAGAACTGAATATGTTTCTGTGAAGGTTCATCACCCTGCTCAACAAAAGAGGTACTTAAACTGCAATGTATGGAATGTGTCAACAACAAGAGATGGAAATCTAAATAGTGGGCCTACTGATAGTGGATCAGGGTAACCTGACACTACCACACAAAATTATTAGACTTAACATACCTTTGTACCATACTGTATGGGGTACTTTATTAATAGATCATCCCCGTGTTTATATTAGTTAAGACAAAATATAGTTTTACTCTCAAGATGTTCTCTGCAGTTCATCAAAGCATTACAAATAGATTTTATCTTGTATCTAAAATATACATACAGTTAACTATAATATTAAAAGCACTGTTCAGAACATTAATCTACAGGTACTGAATCTTTCTTCTCTGAGTCCAATGTTTTAATTCTTTTGATCTTTTTTAAGGCTCCTTCACAATCAGAGGGCTTTCTAAGAGAAAGGTCTGTAACAGCCGCCAGTGGCCCTCCAATTAATTGAGGAGGTATACTTCTGACAGTTACTAAGCGACCAGATCCGATCTGAAAAACAAAACAAATACACTGCTTGACATTCATGTTAGCATTTAAAATGAGATGAGAGTTAAATCATGAACTGTCTTTCAAAGATATTATTCAGCTGGTGGAGATGCATGCTGAGGTTTCCGAGGTCCACTCAAACTATCCTCTATGCTAAATTCACAAATTGTTCCCATCAATACAAAGGAAAGGACAGAGCGTTTTTTCAGCATGTACCTTTATGTACTCTGCTTTTCTGCCTTCATGTCTGATCTTACAAATAGAGGGAAAGAAAATCAAACCTTTAATACAATAGAAGTTTGTTGTGCAATGTTATTTGGATTCATGTATAGTATCAGCCACAGTTTTTGTCCTCAGAATTTCACTATACATTAATACTTCAAAGAAAAAAAAGGGGACAGACCCTGTTTCTCTCAGAACACAATTGCCTGTAGCTACTGCTCCAGCAAAACTCCAAGACTGAGAGACATACACTTTCCAGTCTTATTACTACTCTTTGTACTGAATAGGTTCAGGTCTTTGAATAAAAATCCCTGAGTTACACCTCTATCTTGTAAGCATGGCCTACTAAAACAAACCATNTCCCTACTAAGGGTGTTTGGCAGAGAGGAGGGAACAAGATTGTTCCATGAAAAAATTGCCAGCCATATCTGTCATTTGTAATTCTTCTAAGCAATGTACCCAAGCAATTTTATCTGATGTTGCTCACGTGTTCGTTTTCTTAATACCCTTATTCTGCAAAATGGACTAACCTTTTCCTTGTTTTTGTCTACAGTTGTTGAAATATTGATTATAGAACCATGAAGATATTTTCTTGTTAAATCCTTTCCCTCCAAATAAATGGATAATCTTGGCTTGAGGTCCAAGTCTTTAAAATAAAATCTAACAATGTATTTCTCTCTACTAACAATTTCCATCTAAATTTTTCAGATACTTTCTGCAAAATATTGCTGATTAACAGTCTCACTGATATATGCATGCAACTAAATCATTTGTCCAGCACACTTCACCTTGCATTCACAGACGTGTCCCTCCGTATCTTTCAGAAGTTTAGGGCAAAGATAATTTGATAAAACTCCTAGTCCAGCATGGTGAGCCCATTCCCTTGCTTCCTATTGAGCTCCTCCTTTCTTCATTACATCAAACATGAACTGCCTCTTTTCTTTTTCAGGATGCAGCCACCTTAGTTGTCATTACTCATTCATACCAAAGAGCCCATGATAATAGAATCTCTGGCCTTTGTACAAGTTTGAAAACAGCACCTCATGTTTTTTCTTCCTTGTTTCTCCTTACATGTAACAGTAACTTAAAAGCAACCAAGAAGCTATCCCTCCCCCTAAA
>VYZV01016877.1:13989-47652 GCA_013401275.1 Pandion haliaetus | reverse complement strand
CACAGATCTTGCAGGATCCACCCTTAGTGGAACTGTCAAAAGACCAGCAGATACTCTTGAGCATCTGAGATGGCATGAGATGTTTGTGTGTAGGCAAGTGTATCAAGTGTCAGATCTCTGTTGAGTAGGCCAATGCGAGCTTAGACATGTAGACATGTCTAAATATATCTGTCTTAATCTGAAACTGAATTTTTCCAAATCTTACAGTCTGGAAAAGAGAAGAACCTGTTCTCTGATTCTTCAGTGGGATGCTAACTTGAGAGCATAAAGATGATAATTTGAGGCCATGAAATCATCCTCTTCTAGATGTGATTATGCCACTGAACATGTTACTGCCAATATGCAGTCAAAGAAATTGAATGAGGGTCCTTTAATCCACTTCAGGCAAAATCGACAAGGTTAAGTTAAACCATTTGGATGTTGGTAACATCTTCAGACTGGCATAGGGATGTACCAAGGGAATGACTGTCCATCTCTTGTCAACGTAGTCTGTTCCACCACTGAATAGATAGAAGGAAATTCCACTGTTTTGCAAATTTTGGGCTGAATTAAAATGTCAGCTTATTTTCACTGTGATGAGAAAATCAAAGATAGGGAAAAAAAAGTACTTCAAATATAAAGAAGCTATGGTGAAAATACTTGGTTTTATGGAAATGAGTTTCTCACTGGAACGCTAAAATCGTTTAAGCTAGGCACTATTTGGTTCCTAGAAAGTTAGGTACTATTTTTTTCCTTATGGCTGATTAGCAACTCAGAGCATCTGACAGTGTTACCTCTCCCATTTGGTTGACTTGGAGAAAGGAGGTAGAGAAGAAGCTCAGAATTTCATGCTGCTTTCCCAGCCTAGGACTGTCTCGTCTCCCATAGCATGCTGCCACAAGATGACCAGGCCTTCTGCAATGATTCTTTCAAAGAAGAAAGAAAGTAGAAGAGAAATACCGTATTAGCCATAAACATGGATTTGTCTCTCAGTTTCCTGAGCTCATATGCTTTACAGTTATCCAGGAGAAGCAAGCCTATGTACAATCTAGGCTGATTCTATGCTATATGTTTAGCAACTGAGCTGAAGAATTGTTTTACAGGAAGAACTTACCCTACAATAAACAAATGTGAAAAAGCTTCAAGTGGCTGTAGCGGTTATACAGATAATAACATCTAATACCTAGCTGTCAGATTCACATCTCTCCTGTTGTGGAAAGCAGAGGTCTTGGGCCTGTCTTCTAATCTAACTTTTTACCTTTATTTATTTATAACCCTGCATATAAGGTTCCAGTAGTTAAATAAACACTGGCTGGATGAAAAGAAGCCAGCATGAAAATAACTAAGCACTGTGTTCTCTTTTTTTTGCAGCCCTATGATGTAAATTTACAAGTTACGTCAGTGTTGTCCAAACTGTCCTTGTTTCCCCATCCTCATATACATGAATACCTTTTGGATCCTTATGTAAACCTAGCTTCTGGCTGCAGGTCTCTCTTCTCTGTTATTGTCAGGGTGAGTAAACACACAGTTAATATTTACCTATGCTGTACAGGAGTGATATATTTAGTAACTTTTTAGTTAGTGGTAGTAGTTGTTGGGTAGTTTAAGTTGGCAAATGGCTTCTCATTGAAAATAGATACTTACGCTTTGTATTTGAAAATCAGAATTTTGAATTTTCTACCAAAAACATTGGAAATTGTATTTCCCAGCATTTAGTTTCATTCTGCATGTCTTGAAAATTGTTTGTTTGCTTAGTTTCATTGTGTAGATGCAAAATATCCCTACTGGCAATGACGTTGCTTTTAAGTGAACTAGGTCACATTGTCACTTGCAGGCAACGTCAGGTAGTGCTGTAAGAACAGGCAGAGTACAGGTTTGCACCTGGATGGGAAAGAGATGGCTTTGATTCACACACACGCAAAGGACACTTCTGAATACCCTGTGCCTGGATTAATATCTCTGCTCATCCTTTTTTTTTTCTGATGAAGGCTGTTCTTGACAATGAAGTCCTGGATTTATCAAAAGTCCTCTTTCTTTCCCTCTCTGATTCCATCTCTTCCTGCCAAACCTGCATCCTAGAAGTGCTGGCTGGGTGCCTGTCACACTGCAGTCTTCTCAGTCAGAGATCCCTTGCCTGCCCCACGCACCAGCTGTTATTAAGCTGGTCAGGGAGGAGCCTATTAGTGATGCTTGCCCGGTACTAAGGGAGGGCTTAGCTCCCTTTCTCCCAGAAGCCCTTCCCATTTCAAAACATAGTCTTCACACTCTCCCCTTGTGCTTTCCCTAAACCCAGGAATTTACTGGTCAATTGCCTGTATCAACATTTACTAAGACAAATTAATTATTGGCATAATTAATATAAGTAATACTATTTATGGCAACAGCTAGTAAGGCTCAAGAGTTCCTGTCCTTTTGTATTGCTACTTTCTGTGCCCACTCACCCTTTTTTGGGGCAAGGCAGCTAGCTACCCTGCATGTTGTTTTGTGAGCCTGTGAGGATGCTGAAGTGGGTCTGCATCCAGGGCACTGAAGGCTGTCATTTAAGCTTGCTGCCAGGTACTCTGCAAAGGTGTTAGTTTTGTGTGTTGATGGCATTGTGCTTTACAGGTCGTTGGGGACCTCATGGTTAGAATCCAGCGCATACCAGATTTCACTCCCAAACTTCTGCTGGTCAGAAAACGCCTGCTGGGCTTGGAGCCGGAAGGGCCCATGTGAGTAAATATATTGCATATTCTCCAAGACCCATGGCTGCTTTTTGTGCCTGCCAGTCCTGATTCTCTGCTGCTTTTTTTTCTTTCTCAGGATTGACCACATGACGTTACTAGAGGGTGTGATTGTGCTGGAAGAATTCTGCAAAGAGCTGGCAGCAATTGCATTTGTGAAGTATCATGCCTCATCTACACCATAAGCAGCCTTGATGAGTAGCCAGGCAGTAAACACACCTAGCTTGTTTCAGTCGAAAAGGCTACTGACAACATTGAGATAAGAAGAGGTGGTGCCTCCTGGCAAAGTGTCAGTTGACATTTGGCAGAATTGGAAGACAAGTTACTTTTACCAGATGTTGACATTGCAGGAGAGAGGGATTCAAATGGACCTAGAATATGATTGAAGGCATTTTGGGAGAAACCAATACATAGCATTTCTAGCCACTGTGTGAAGAGCTGCAAAAGCTGCATGAAGAGCCACAAACATGAGACCTTGGTTATTCTGTTATAATGACAATGTTTAGAGAGTTGGGTCTTCTGTATGTTCTGGGGCTCACGTGCACCAATTTGCTTTTTTGACCATATTATTTTTAAAAAGCAAATTAATTTTCTAACATTTTCATGTCGTAATTCTTTTTCTTTTCAGTTGGATATATGAAAGGAAATCACAACTATAGTTGCAATGTATATTATTAAGAATGAAGAGGTTCAAAAAATCCACTAATCCATATACAGTGGGTTATATTAATGAGGGATCATTTTTGTTTTGGTGAATCTTACAGACATCTCTGAGCTTGATTCCCCAATGGATTACTCCAAGGGATATATCAGTATAAAATGAATACTAATGGAATTAATCCTGATTCAGCATCATGTCCATAACAAATATATCTGAAGTGTACATGTTTCTAGCATGTTTGTCTCTGTCATTCCAAGTGATTGCTTTTCAGGTCATCTGCGTAACTAGATTTGCTTTAGGTTTTTGCATGTGAACTCCAGCTGTTTCACTCATGTCACCTTTACAGGGAAGTTAATTATAGGTCATTAGTAGTTGTTGCTGAAACAGTATTTTTAATTTCTTTTAAATTGGTATTTAGCCTGAATTGGTTTAAAAATCTTTTGTGCCTTGAAAATTGGCAGCATAAACATTCTGTCCTTTTTAGAAATGTTTTTATTGCTTATCTAACCATAGCAGTAGTGGCCAGCAAAAGATTGACTGTTGCCAATTCAGTTAAAGCGTTGATACTGTATATAGGACCAAAATTTACACCTGCTTTTCATAGTGCTGGGATGCAGAAATGTTTCAGTGCATCTTTTTCAATGTGAATACTATCAGCCGGGGCAGGCATTTGCATTGCAAGTGGAGGGCCATTCAGACTTCAGCATGCTTTGCTTCTGTTTCTCTAGCGTGATGGCAGCCTGCACTTGAGACAGTTCCTGCTACTCACTACCACATATGCACTGGCAGGTTCAGGTGGCTGTGCTTTAACCTTCAAGTCACACTGAGTTGAGTGACTTGGATGAGAGACCTGTCCTGCTCTCCACACAGGTGTGTAGTACCTCTTTCCCCTCCTATGAACTTAATAGCATAGGCAGGCAAGGTAGAGTTTAGCTCCTTGTGTTTACATTGTATTTCTTTGTTTGTCTTTCCTACTATCCTATTTGCACAGCTAACGCCCGTTTCAGATGTGATTGCTCGTACGCAAATATGGACTAATTTACTCCGTCAGTAGAATTTTTCTGGATTTACATAACTGTACCTAGAGTCAGATTCTGCTCTGCATCCATGCCTTTGAGGTCTTGTTTTTTAATATTTATGCAACCTGGATGTTGAGAGGCCTTTTAAGTTAGCAGGTTAATTAGAACAGTGTCACAGTTAATGGACTAAATTTATTCTTGTCACAACAGTGAAGAAGGTCCCGCTGTAAAAGCTTCCAGTACAGGTTCAGCTGTAGAGAGCAGTTTTGGAACTGGGAAAACATTTTGGCAGGTAAAAACCTGTATTCAGTGGCTCTGTATACTGGGAGGCTTTTATACAAAGTGTTGCATTTATCTGGCAAACTAAGCCGTATTTTACTTCCTCACCTTCTGTTTTTTCTCAATTGAGGCCCAAAGTGTTTTCAGGTCAAATTAGCATAGCAGGATAAAGTTTAAAAAAATGACACTTTCATTTTTGTTCTTCAGAAACATACCTTGAAAGTAGCAAATAATTTTTAGTGTTACTTACTGCAGTCAGTCCATATTAGAAGTTTGGTTAATGTAACATACCTGACACATAGTTTAGAACATGTAAATGTCTATGCAGAGTGATGTTTAATACATACATTTGTTATAAATAAGGTCCCAATTCAGCAAAGCAGTTAAAGTTAATTTCAAGAATTTTATTCCTAAACAACAGTCTTTTACATAAACAAAGTTAAGCTGTTGAGTGCAAATGCTGATGCTTTACTGAATTTGGGTCTTTGTTGGTTTTGCTTGAGCCTAATTACTTTTTCCTCAAATCTTCTGTTTTCATTATTTATTTTTTTTTAAAGTGTATGTTCCAGAATACTTCTAATGCCCCAATTTCAGTGGAAACTGGAAGTGATAATGCTACTATAAATGAAAGTGAGAGAAATGTTAAACAAAACTTGCAAGAGCATTCCAAGTAATACAACAATTTATAAAGCCATTCAAGAGATGATTGGTCTCAAATGAAAGCATTAACATCACCTCTGTTGTTGTTATTGTTGTTGTTGTTGTTGTTGTTGTTTTCACTGATACCTGAACTCATTACACTGTAAGGAATTGTATCAGTCAGCTTCTGGAAGGACTGCTGCAACCTCTGGGATTTTAATGCAAAACAGTCTACCAAGCTGCAAACACAATTCTTTCAGGCTTGTCCATGAGAAGAATAAGTAGATATAACTATAAGCACTCTTAATTCAGGATCTAATTGTTTGGTCTTCAGCAACATGGGTGGTGTTCTTGCAAACCAAATGTTACTTAGTTGATAAATTTGTAAGACATGGATCCATCCTGGTAGAAGTGAAGCAATCCTTACAGTTGCTTTAGCCTAAACTGCTTTTGTGAGTGCTGCCTACAAACCCTTAATTACCATACATGATGACAATGACCTTTATTTTTGTAAAAGTGATTTAATCTTCCTTAAGAGATGGAACTCGTTTAATTATTTTTTTGGTGATATTTTTCATGCACTTTTTAAAAAGAAAAAAAGGTTAGAAGTTAGTTCAGGTCCATGTTTTCACCTTTCCAATCTATGCATGTCATTGAGGTGCCCATTTTTTTTCTGTGTGCGTGTGTTTGTATGTGGTTATTTATTACCCAGATGGACACCTGAGAAAATATATGGCCTGAAGTTCACAGCATATGCAGATCCTCCAGATGTCAGTGGGAAATGCAAGTGCTTATCACCTTAGAAAATATGGCCACTAGTATTAGATTGAAATACTTGAGAGGTGATACTAGAATAATTTTTTATTTCAAAAAGCAGATCCAAACCACGTATTAATCCTGATGCACATGTGTGTAAATAGACACATTTTTTACTTTGTTTCCATTTATAGTATGTATTTGATTTAGTCTCCGATATAGAAAATTTTGTAATAAGCCATGTGCTAGCTCTGGTAGAACAAGTTTGTCCTTAGTTTTTCATATGACTGTAATATACCTGGTATTCAGATCCTGTCTGTGTAATGTTCTTACTATGTATTTGTCTGTGCAATATAAAAGCTGTGACTTGATACACAGCTTGAGTCTGGTTGTACATCACCCATGTGTATATATATACATATATATATATATATAAGGACCAGAATCCCGAGCTTGCTTACACTACTATTAGTGTAAAGATTGTGGCACTTGATTTTACAGGGCACAAGTAATCATGGAATGGCTTTTAAATGCATGGTAATTTCTACCATAACCTGCTGTGTAATTTCACAGATGACATTTTATTATTGCTATTTGTCTTGCTAAAAGAAATACTAAACCAAAGTGCTAGGTAAAATCGAAGGATTGTGTAGTAGACTTGGGACTACATGGAAAATCCATGTCTGATATTGCGTATCATATAGGGTTTTCAAACCATGATCCTCAGCGCTTTCTGTGCCCTGTAAAATAGTGTAACTATATGAAATATATACTCCTTGTTTTGCCTCCTGCCTTGTTTACATTAAACAGAGGATATTCAGTAAAATTTTTCTATTAAACTTTGTGTAGGTCACTTACTGACAGTGTTGCCAAGGTTTCGCAAGTGTGGGATTTCCAGTGAGGAACTGTTGAAACAGCTACTTTACCAGACATACAATACTAAGTTTTATGAAGGAGGTTGTAATAAATTCCAACTTTTTGTGCTAAAAATGCATGGAGGATTAAAAGGGATATTCTCAAAATAAATTAATTTCATCGAAGCGACTGCTTCTATTATTACAGAATCCATAATAGGTTTTGTATGGATGGCCTTGAGACAGAAAATGTTTTAACATTTTACATCATGCCTTTCATCCTGAAGTCCTTTCATTTATTTTTATTACATCCTGAAGTCCTTTCATTTATTTTGAGTCTGTCACTTCAGCATCTTCTGGGGTAAACCTGTTTCCTGTACTGTACTGTACCATACTGTACTGTGGAGGACACAGAGTGAATCAGCGTACACTTGCCCATGAAAATTGGAAGCTAAGGGAAATGGCCAGGATGGAGTCATCCTGAACACAGATTAACGTCTGCTCTTCGTGAGAGCTCTAATATCCTTCAAGACTGCAGCTGGTCAAGACCTTGGTTTTCTATTGCATTTGAGTGCAGAGAGCGTCAGTTACAACGTTAGTTTATTGAATTGGATGCAAATGTCATGTACGTGAGTAAGCATCATTTCTTCCTTCAGGGCCTTTGGGCAAGGCTTTTATACATAGGTTTAGATATATGTTTTAATATATTTTAGAATTGTATTTGTTGGGTATTTTTTCTTAGTATCTCATCTAGTTTTGGTGTTCTTCAGGTTTTCATCAGCTTTTTAAAAATCTCTTTGCTCTGTAAGATCCCCTCTGAGGACTACACTTGGATGTTAAGCTGTTTCTCCTTCTCAGTATTTAACAGCTGCAAGTGCTCTTGCATCTTTAACAAGAAGAGCGCTACAGCAAGATGATACACTTGACAGCTTTTTTTATAGCTCTCAGCATCTTTCCCCCATCCTTTTGGGTCTCAGAGATTGTCATCTCCCACCCCAGATAATTTATTTGCTGTGCCTGCATGAGGCATTTAGAGATTTAGGGACACTTTGCTTCTTCAAGCAGTGAGGAAGTTGTACCAAAATTGCACATTTTATATCTCCTTGTATTTTTATCTTGCTTTGATATCCTTGAAATGACTGGATTATTGAAGCATGATAATCTTATCGCACTTGCATTCTAATGCAAGATTTTGGGGCTCTACATCCTATTGGAAAAAAACAGTATTATCAGTGTGTGGTCTCTAATTCATATTCATTAACTCATTTTACAGATTCTAAGTTGAAGTTTTCAATGTAGATACAAGTAGCGCAGGATCTACTGAATTTGTTAATCTTTAAATATTAACAGAACTGGTGCTGTCAAAGCCTCAAGGATTTTGCTAGTTTGGTATGTGATCCAATTGGATTAAAGTGGATTAATGCTCAGAGAAGTGAATCTGTCACAACTTGTATGAGCCCTTTTGGCCTAATCCCATATGTTCCTGGTGCATCCTTTATCAGCCGGGGTTCCCTTTGAAGGATGAGAAAGAGAACTGAAGGCAATTTAGGAATCAAGTGAAGCATATGGTGGATTAATGTTTTCAGGTGTCATAAGCTTCTTGGGAATGCCAAAAAAGAAAGTGTGAAAAGTTAAATTTTACAGGTTTGGACCGGTTGCTGTCATTGCCTTTGGAGTCAGATCTGTGAGGATAAAAAGATGCATCTTGGAACATGGTATCTCACCAGGCTATTTAAATTGCCCTTCCTAGGATGGTATATATATTCTGAACTATTGTTTCATTAAACTCCTTCTGCTTATTACAATAAATGCTGCTGGTGGTATGAAATCTGCTAGAATAGCACTGTGGAACTGACAACTTTGTGTCTTGTAACTTTGATGAAGTAGATACATCTTGCTGGCTTTGCCTTTCTGCTCTACAGCATCATAATTCAGTAGGGGTTTGTGTGGTGTCCCCCTCTGGTAAAACATTTTACGTACTGAAAAATATGGAAACACGTGAAATAAAGGACCCCTTTACAGTGCTAGGCTGTAGGAACATGAAGAAAAGCATATTTTCCTTAATCACCTTCATTTTCAAAAAAGGTGAACCTCATTATTTTCCAAAGTGAACAGTCCTCTGAAATAACAACTGTTGAAAAGAGGGAGGGTATCCTCCACAGGGAGCCCTAGATGGTAAGTATAAACCTGCTTTAGTAATTTGCACTGAGGACAGCAGAAATGAGACATTTGCATTGTGTTTCAAGTTGTATAGTATTCCATTTCCAGTTTGGAGAGGTGAAACAGCTGAAGATGTAAGTCAGTCATGCTGAGTAGTAACATACAGCAAGACTACAGGAAGTTCTGCAGAAAACAGCAAAAGATACTAAACTGATTTAAGAGAGGAGGGCAACAGAGGTAACTAAGTTTAGCATAGTTAGATTATGGCTTAGGGTTAGAGGAACATTACTTCCTAATAAAAAGATTTGAAAGCCTTAAGCACCAAGACTGAAGGAATTATGGAGCTTAATTTATCAGAATGCAGTTAAGAATGAAGTAATGGCATTGAGGAAAACTGATAAGTATTGTCAGTGAAAACTTCCTGACGGTGCATGCTGCTAGACCGGCAGTGGAAGGAGCCTGTAACCTCCTGGTTACAAACTGGGCAAAACATCGAACGTTTCAAGAGGAAACCAGCCTCTGTTGGTGAGGAGATGAAGTAAATATGCATTTACATCCTCAGACTCCCAGCTAAATAACAGTTCCTGAATAACTTGAATTTGTTCTGCTAGAAAGCAGTGAGGTGGACTGATCTACTTGAGCATCTCCTGTAAATGAGGAAAGTTGCTGCAATCTGAGAAGAGCAATTTTCAGCGTTCCAAAATGTGACTCACTTACATAATAACCTCTTTGCAGAAGCGGCACCCATTACACGCAGCAGGCAGTACAGCTTGATTAGCGGGGCCGGGATCCCCCCATGCTGAGCTGCCTTGGAGAGAAGAAACAAATTACCTGTTCTGTGAATCATCATTATCCTTTACTTGAGAAACCCACTTCTACTTCCCTCATCTCCGCATCCACGGGAAGCACCTGTCAAGTTTGTATTTCTTAATTTGGGTCATGAATTTTTATTTCCTGAGGTTTTCAGAGACTCCTATTTTTACTGTTAGCAGAATGTCCATCAACACTCTGCATATTTCCAGACAATTTTCCTTTCAGCTTCCTATAAAGGAAAGAAGTCATTGTATTGTTTATTCTGCCTTTTGAGACTCATGTTCTCCTGCCTTGTTAATTCCTTCCTTTCAAATCCCTGAAAATTATTTTTGTCTTGTCCTTCACCTTGGGGATTCTGCAGTCAGCAGTTTGTGCGGTTCAGCAGGCAGGGAGTGTTAAGGACAATACAGACAAAAGCAGAGCTGCTTCTGTCCACACAGCTCCAGCTGCAGGATCTGCAAGGGAAATCCTATCTACGTAGCAAACGTGGGGCTGGGCGGATCAAGAAGGAAAACGTCAGCACACTGAAATCAGTGGGAATTTTACCATCAGTAGAAATGATGCAAAGTCTTCACCGCCTGCTTTGCAAACTCATTTTAGCATTTCTGATAATGTTTTAAGTTTTTCAGAAGGAGAACAGGAATGAACATTATCAATGAAAAAATTGGGTTCATGAGTTTCCTGTGATGTCTGAAGAAAACTGCATAGCTTGGTCATGTTTAAAAGACAGACATTTAAGGCTTGATTTAAAGAACACGTCTGCACAAGTAGTGACCTGGCAACAGTTCTGAGCTCACAACAGCCGTGTTTGATACCAGCTCAGCGCAGGGACTGAGGACCCGCGTCTGCTCAAGCAGGTGTGGGACAACTGGTGTCTTGGACCAAGGGAAGTGCAATAGTTTGTAACCCTCAGAGGGGATCTTACAGCGTCAGCACAGAAGTAAAGCATAAGCCAAGGACAGGAGAATCATATTTCCTATATGTATGAAATGTGTACTTCATATATTGCATATATCTGGTTGCTCAAAATGTTGTTTTGATGGTGCTTCTTTGTTCAAATAATCAAACACAAATTCCAAAGGAACTGAAGCCTGAGGAATTTGGGATCAAAATTCAGTCACCCAAATTGCTTGACCTTGCTTACAGAGGCAAAAACTTGTCAGGCTCATGTAAGACACACATTTAAGCCAGTGATAACTCAAGTATTACTCTCTTATAGCCATATGCCAGAGACAGCTTTGCTGTTGGTAAATAAGACCTTACATTGACAGCTTAGAATTCTGCTGTTCCCTGACTTTTTGCTGAAACTTAGGAAAAGTAATAGTAATACTGGGTAAAACATGCATCAAAATTGTGCAAGCAGCTTCATGCTATATATATATTAAATGTCTGCTTCTCTGGAGCCATGATCTCAGCTTGGATCATTAATAAGGAGTTGGTTTAATAACCAACAAATCACAATAAACCTTGATGTTTTCAAGATGGCAAATATGCAGGAAACTAGATTTATCAAACCTTATTTTTATGTTTTAAAAGATCAAGAGTGAGCATAAACCCATTTTTCCCCTTTTCTAATTAATTCCAAATGTCAATTTGATCTACTAGTATGATTCTAATTGCCAGATTTGTAAAATAGTGTTGCCTTTCTGTTTCTAAATATCAACCAAACAGAATAATGAAAAGATAAATGCCTTGATATGATTAAATGTGATCTGTTCAACCAGTGGGACAGTACCACAGCTTCAAAAGCATTCTCTCCAGTTTTTGTCTCTCAAGTGAGGTGCTGACAAGGAGCATTCTGGCTGGTTTTGTCTAAGAGAAATATGAATAACATGAAAAGTTTCTGCCTTTTACTTCTGGGAGAGAAAGTGGAAGTACATTGTGATGGATAGTTTGGACTTATGGTGTATATACTTATCCTGTAAACCATTATTCGTTTATTTCATTTTATTTCAGAAAGAAGCAAGGGTGTGGGAACTGTAAAAAATGTGATGCTAATAATTCTAGCCAGCATAAGCAGCGGTTGGTGCCGTTTCAAGGAACATACTACTTTTTACCCTTGATCACTGTGTCTTGTTCTGCAAATTGTTTAGTTATTTTTAAGCAGTTTGCTTACTGTCCACACACTGAGGTGATGCTGAGTAATCTGAGCAATTTTACTGGGTTTGTGGTTTTGAGTGACAAACACGTTTTTTTCTCCATGTGAGAGCTGGATGATTTAGTCTATTAATAGAGGAAGCTGTCACAGAGGAATTACATACACAGACTTAATTTAACTTTTTGAAGTACAAGCTATATAGGTGCAATTCCTCTTTTCAGATCTTCAGGTATTAAACTGTATAGCGGAAAGGGCTTGGCTTCTTAGTCTTGACTTAGTTTTCTACAGAAACTTTTTTTGCTCAGCAGCTATATGAACAATTAGCAGAAGCCCCTAAGAAATTGCTCCAACATTGGCCCCATTGTTTGTTACTTCAGTGGAAAAGTATGGACTTCAAGAGCAAGCTGACCCAGACGCCAGATGAAGATCTTCTCCAGGTTGAAACTGAAATTCAGTATAGAAAACTTGCACCATCATGAGCCAAGGTCAGTATAATTGTGTAACTCAACTATTTTAGCAGGTGAAGATTCCACCCGATTAACCTATTTATAGCTTTATACTAATTCAGTAGCATTTATTCCAGAGGCTCCATGAAATTTTATAAACACAGCCAAGGAGGCACCAGTCCGGCATGCAGTATTTAATGAGTTGATTTTCATTAAGGCAGGTGAACAGCAAACTCCTGATGTTGGGCTGATCCCCCTGCCTGCACCTCCTTCCCTTGGGTGATGAAGCTGGGTATTGGCAGTGTCTGAGTTGGATGGGAAGCAAATGAGAAACTTAAGAATAGCATAATAATACAGCCATGTAAACCTGTTATATCATAGTGCCATTGCTAGTAAAAGGCCACAGGTTTTGTGCAGAGTTTGCAAGGCCTCAGGGCTGAGGCGCATCAGGCGTGCTTTGTCTGAACTTTTATTGACCTGCCTGCAGCTTTGTTTTAATTTGATTTAGCTGTAACAGCAATTTTTCTTCTGACCAGGTGGCTATGGCTAAATTCTTTTACTTTGCTTATCATTGCAATGGTACCGCTGTAGTTCTATACTTGTAACAACATAATGCAGTATAGAGAAATAGGGGGCTGGTACGATGGCTGAGGCCTTGAGAGCATTAGAGCAGAATACTGGCATGGGGTGAAAAGAGATGGGGCACAGGCTTTGCACTGGAGACTGTGAAGAACTCACCCATGGTCAGTTAAAGAAACGCAGACCTGGAGCTGGACAAAATTGGTTTTAGGTATAATGAAGACAGCCAAGAAATAGCGTCTAGCATACTTAAAAGCTGCTGTGCATAGCAAATTCAGATGTGATGTGGAAATGCAGAACAATGGAAAAAGAGGAAAGGTGTAAAACAGGTTAGCAAACGTTAAAATGAACCCAAGTGGATCTTGGAGTGAGTGAGACAAAACTACCAGCATGAACATCATAGTCCTCCTGGCGAAGGACTCCAGATGCTGATGACCTGCTGCAGCAGCTCCCCCCACCCCCCCATAACAACAGCACCGACCAGTGTGCCCCGAGGAGCAGGCGAAGGGGGGGCATAGCGTCAGGAAATGGGCCAGAACATAGGAAGAGCAATTTTAACTGGTTTGTTATTAGCATTGAAATTGTGCCTAGAAAAAGCTGCTGCTTTCTGTAACAGCTAGATCTGGGCTGATAGTGGCTCTTGGAACAGACTGCAAGGATTTCAACTATACTTACAATAAATTCTTGGCTTCATATATAGGGTGTGTTTCCTCTTTGCCTATAAACAAATTTGGGGGCATAACTGTAACAAATACATTTTAGAACTACCAAAAAGAAAAAAAAAGCAAGTAAGAGGATCAAACACACCAGGAAAACTTTGCTCTCCTGCTGCCAGGGAGAAGATTCTGACCAAGCAGGGACAGATACTTCTATCTTCTGATGAAAAATGTCATCTATTTTGTTGTTGGTTTTGATTCTGATACCCTCCACGCCATGGAAAAGCTGCTTGCGGGTTTTTCCTGCATTAAACCAGTGACATTTGATCTGAAATCGGTCGGGAACCAAGACTGGGGATATGCAGGAGACTGTTGGTAAATATCATTCTTCAATATTTAAATGGTGCTGAAGCCCCAGTTTGGAGACTTTAGCCAAGTGCAGCCACATCATCCCTATTAAAGAAACGAGAACATCTGAGTCCAAGCATTTTATAACAAAAGCTCTTTTTCTTTGGTTTGAATCTAGACATCTCTACTCAAGTCAATTCTACTCTGCAACTGCCTCCAGGTTTAGCCAGAATAAAAAATGACTACTATGACAGTCAGTATGACCAGACTGCAAAAATAGAAACACAGAATTTCATTTGCATGCTCATCATTATTTAATCCAGCAACCAGCGGACATTAAAATTTCATTTTACCAGAACATATTTTTCTTTGGATTGGGTCCCAAATAATTTAATTCCCTGGTTATTACATTGTTTCAGTGGCAACATACCCACACCATAATTATTCTTCAGGGGGTCAGTGTGCGTGTGGGAAACAAAGCGCTCATCAGTGGGTACCATTCTTAGTATCCATTTGTCTCTTGGTTCTCTGAATCACTGTTACAAAGCATTTCTAGGGAGCTGATACTCATGTTTTAAACCATTATATTTCCTACCATTTATAAGTATGTCTGAGCCAGAAATCATTCAGCGGCTGTTGCCGCTGCATCCTTCAGGGACAAAATGTTCTAAAGAGCTAATGTTGCTCTTTCATTAAGAAACCTAGTCAGAACCACAGAGAGTGATTTTGACAGTGCAATTGGTAGTTGCTCTAGGGTAGGAGCTTGACAGGAGTCCTATTTTACACTAAATGAATGTATATTGTTTATTTAAAGAAGCAGAGTCAGTTACAGATTTTGGTATGCATACCTAAGTATATACCTGTGTGTCTTGCGCGCCCTGCCTCTCCGGATTGCACAAAATAATTCTGCCTTGATACATGAAAAAAAAAAATCTGTTGTTTCTGGCCAGCCCTGGCATGAAGAGTAGGAAAGGAAAAGGGAAAAGGAAAAGGAAAAAAGAAAAGAGAAAAAGCAGAAGGAAAAGAAGGAAAAAGAACACAAAAAGAAAAGAAAAATAAAAAGAAAGGAAAAGGAAAAGAGGGATTCCTGCAAACCCAACATCAATCATTTCACCCTGAATATCTTAGGTTTTTCTAGCATGAACACACTTTGCTTTTTCATACAGAATCATAGAATCATTTAGGTTGGAAAAGACCTTTAAGATCATCGAGTCCAACCGTTAACCTAACTCTGCCAAGTCCACCACTAAACCATGTCCCTAAGTGCCACATCTACATGTCTTTTAAATACCTCCAGGGGTGATGATTCAACCACTTCCCTGGGCAGCCTGTTCCAATGCTTGACAGCCCTTTCAGTGAAGAAATTTTTCCTAATATCCAATCTAAACCTCCCCTGGCACAACTTGAGGCCATTTCCTCTTGTCCCATTGCTTCTTACTTGGGAGAAGAGACTGACATGCACCCATGCGTTTTGGTGGGTTTAAGCATGGATGGAGAGAGAAGGACATTTAGTAAATACAACATGGTAAAATGAAGGGCATTAAGGTTCAAAGTGACAGGATAGATTAACTGCTTGCAAAGATGAACAAGGATATAGTTTCACATTATGGTGCTTCTGGTGGCAAAGCTGGTTTAAAAAAGTTTGTAATCTTAGCTGCTGGGCATCACGTTTTGTTTTTCTTGAAAGATATATATATATAAACAAGAACATTTCCCTGATCATTGCAAAACAGCCCAAAAGGTTCAACCAGCACAGCCAAAGGTTATAAACTGCTGCATGGAGGTGGAAACATGAACCAGGCTGGGAATGGGCAGCAAATTTCTATTCGACTTCATGAAGAAGAATGGGAAAGGGCAGCAATCTCCGGCAAGGAAGTATGGTCGTATGGGTGAACTGTGTTCTGGGGAGCTGGAAGGAGCTGGTTTCTGTCCCTGACCCTGCTGCACGACCTATCACCTCTGTTAGTATAACATGAAAGAAATATTACTGAAAGTATGTCTTCAGATACAGAGCGTAGTTACGTCTCATTAATGCAAGTTTAATGGAAGATGGTACAAAAATACAGCTTTGTTATCAGTTCCTCCATCTTTCTAAGTGCCACTGCACAGGTAATTGCAGACTTTCAAAATTAGGTCTCCTGGTAGCGCTACCGAACACATATGCTTGTGTCTTAGCAAAATGTTCTTTGCAAGGGCTTTGGAGATCAAAGACAGTCTGGACTTGATTGGAAACCAATTATCAACTGCTGTATGGACCTTTGAAAACTAACAGGATTTTTATTTCCTTTATCCTTTGATCCCCAAAAGGAGCAATATAAAGATAAGGAAAAGCATAACAAAAGAACACATGTACGAGGCGAAGAGTAAAAAGGGAAAGCAAGAATGTGCCTATAGGTTAGTTGGATAGATTTAAAATAAATAAATAAAAAAAAATCAGGCTACCGGATTAGAAAACCTCAACAAGCTACAACCATAAGCAATGTGTCTTTCACCTCAGTATCTCTGTAACTCAGAAAATCACCTAAACACAGAGTTGCAATATGGATTACCCATGGATGTCTATAGGAAAGGTATTTTTTTCCTCCATATGCAACTGGAATTACAGAATTACTTGTGCAGTTGATGCTACTTAAAGTACCATTTCTCCAGCAGTACATTGCTGTACCTTTGATCTTATTGCCTAATTTCTTTAGCCTTTCTCCTACTCTTTTCCTAGTTTGGCTTCATATTCCAGGAAGAATCCAATGCTGACAAGTGTGCCTTAGGGCTCCAGCTCTAACTTGTCATTTCCAATGATGTCACCAGACTGGGCCAAGGCAAGCAGCTGCAGATGCATTCACTTCTGTAGCATTTCACCCACTTCTGTGGCCCTGTTACTTTAATATTAGTTTCACTGTCTGGGGTCAGTCCTTGTACTGAGACAATTAACACTGAGCATCTGAAATCTGATAGGGATTTAAAGCAAAGGGTGAGTGGTTGCCACCTGGTGAGAGGAGGAGAAAGGAGGGGGAGGATGAACAAGCTGGGCCTTTTCTTTTTCATCCGGCACACATTAGTGGATCAATGACTGAAATGGATGAGGGTGCTGCTGAAGTGTCACGGCAGTGTAATGATGTAGCTGCTATTAATGGCTAGAGCTCCAGTCCGGAAATTATAGTTGAAGAAATGGAAAAAAAAAATTTCTGAGGGCTCTGAATTGGTGATTTGAGGATTGCAATTTAGTGCTTGCTTTCATATTTCATAAAATGGCTACTGTGCACTTTTTCAGCAGTTTTCCTGTTAGTTAAGGAAGGAATAAAGTCAATAAAGTGTGTTTGATCACGATTCTCCTTCCATTCCCCATCTAAGGTACGACACACAATCAGCAATGGTGGCTCTCCTATAAATCAAGATCTATTTCATGCTTTTTAGCAGATCTGTTTGCAGTGGGAAATGTACCTTCAGCCCTCTGGCTGTCTGGATTTAGAGCAGATGTACAAGATATTATAGTTTATATGGCCTGTGAACTCAGCGTATTTCAAGATCAAATTCCTATTACACTAAAATCACTGGCAAAACCATGGTTATATTGCAGCAGCCTGGATCTAAATGCAGTAAAAAACCCACAACAACTGACCAAATCAAACCAAAAATCCTACAGCAAAAGCACCTCGTCTTGCAAAATTGTTGGAAAGGACAAATCTGCTGTTCTCAGCTAAATCTGTGACCTCAGGGAGGTTGTACCCTTCCACGAGCAGTTTGACTGACACCAGAATGCAACAGGATTTTTCCATATTGACTTTCTTTGGGCTCCCCTTTTCCTACAGTAATTAGGCAGGTCAGAGGGAAGAGCATGAAGGAAGGGAGTTCAGCTCCCGCCTCACTGAAAATGATGCAAAGGAATGTCATCTGCTTCTGAGCCACTAAAAAGTGAATATACTGAAGTCTGTAAGAAAGCTGTCTACAAGAGCACTGTTTCCACTCACATCTTTCAGGCTAACCTACTTTCTGCTGCCTGCTCTGCGGCTTTTCCCTTTGTCCCTGCTGTGGGCGGCTGCTGTGGCTGCTGCTACCGAGGCTGCGGTTGCCCTTTCTGCAAGCAGGCAAGGGGAAAGCATCCAGCATGGGCTGGGTGAAACAACTGACCAGACCACTCAGAGCTTAATAACTGGTCCTAAAAAGCAGTTCCCACCTAAAATTGACAGCGCAGTCAGGCCTGCCAAGGTGAGGGGAGCTCTGCCCTTCACAGGCTTGCGTGACATTGCTGGGGCACCTGCCAGTCTCCACTCCCAGCCCTTTCTGCCTGCCCAATTAATGCTCCACAGCTCTCTTAATGGAAGCTTTAATGCATACCAAAAAGGTTTTTCTCTTATTTCAGACTCCTAACTTTTTTTCTGTGCTTCCTAAATAGTGGAGGCTGTCTGATAAGACAGCTCAGAGTGAGCAAGGAGAGGCGACCGTGAGGTAAACAACAATGGATGATAGCGCATAAATATTTCAGAAAAATGTGTCAGCGTAAAAGGCTTAGCTGCAGTTATTCCTCCTGAGGGGTGAAGTTGCAAAAGCCTCTTCCTCACTCCCCCAGCATCTGCCTCCCTGGCTCTCAGGTGTGGCCACATCCAAGTGTGTTATAAATTTCAGGGATGGAGGAAGGAGGAGAGCAAGTATTTACTTTGCACGTGTAAAAGAGCTCTTATAATGCTGCCTTGTCACTGGCTAATTAAGGCTTACACAGCCAGTTCATCATCAGTCAAAGGCTGCAGACCCTGTTCATTGCCAGGCAGTTTTGCAGCCGTTAAATCCAGCCCGATGTATATCTGACTGTTTTATCGTAATTGAACCGGTTTGTGTGAGGCACGTTCCGCATGGCTGCATGGACACTTGCCAGTGGTGGTTTGTAATGGTAATTGGCACATCAGCAGTTTGACCCTTTTCTAACAGACTATTTCATAGAAGACGCTTCACTGCAACGGGTATTTATCTCAAAATGCGCATTATAGAAAAAAATCTGTAACACTCTACCGTAATGATCCAAAACACAGATTCAGTGTACCCTGGGGATTTCTGCTGCGCTGGTTCAAGAGGTTGCTCTCCCCCCCACCACCCCCGGCTTATCTGTCCCCAGAGCAGAGGCAGCAGAAGGGGATGATGCATCTGCTCCTCACCTACCCTGGTTCCCAGGCCAGCTACTGCCCTAAATACATCTGGCATATCCTGCAGAACTGTAGCACAACCGTGTTCCACTGCAGGACACACAGCCTGAGCTTTCAGCTTTGCTGAGAAGATAGAAACATCTTTGCTCTGCTTAATTTTAATGGGAGCTGGAATCTGAGTCCTCTTAAGCAGCCTGTTAGTGCAAAAATACCGATAAAGGTTGTAAAAATTGATAAAGAACTTGTGAAATTACTGAAAACTGTGGGCTGTACCATGCAGCTATGCACTCCCTGAAAGTCACATTGGGCCCAAATATTATGTACATAGAAGTATCTTTAAATCACTCCAGCTGTGTGAGTTAGGGTACATGCCAGCTTGGGAACTCTTTCTACGGATGGATTCAAGCAGTGGGACTGCCCTGTAAATAAGAAGGTTGTTCATAGTCCACCTGAACTTAATCTAACATTTACGTTTTCTAAATGTGCAACAGTCAGGTTGCCTGGAGAAAAGGAAATGCAGCAAAATCTCGGGTTCTGGGTTACTCCTGTGCCCTTGAGAACTAAGCCAGCCTTGGTGCATCGCAGCCCTGCAGCCATGAGGCAAAAAATCCTCATTGTGTTCCTGGAAGGCAAAATGCTGTCAGAGTCTCAAGGTTCAGAGACTTTGCTGGTGGAGTATAGGGCATTTTAGAAAAGCTTGGTAGTATATTTAGTGTAAGACTTTACAGATCAGGAAATATCCAGCTGTCCAGCAAATGGTATGACCAAAATTTGAGTCCGTACACAGTCAACTAAACAAGCTACTGCCCTTCCCTTAAAGAGCTTGGTTTCATTGATTGACCAGCATCTCTAAGCTGGGTCTGATATTGAACACTGCTAACCCCTGTCTCAGGTTATACAGCTTCTTTAACCACTCTGTGGAGGAATCACTGATTAGATTGCCTTGCTCATTGATAATTTTTCCTTCTGGTTCTGATTATGCAGAATGATACTGCTAAAGAGGACATTAGAAAGTCAATCAAACATTGCAGAAGATATAATAAAAGCCTATTCTAAAAATCTTCCTTCCCTTATTTCTATTTTTTTTTCCTATCTGTCTGTCTCTGTAAACTCACCTGGCTATATTTACATTCAAGATATATAATCAACATAATTTTAAACTCCTTTGTGGGACTTAGTTTCTTTACTTGATGTATCTTGAGAAAATATAGCCAGAATATGGATTTTCCTTGTCAGGCCCCCTGCTTGGAGATAAATTATTCATCTTTGGTTTTACATGTAATTTATTAATTTTTAATTAATGGTACAGACAATACTGGACAATTATTGTTTCTTCTTTTGGCCTTTTCCAGTTAGCATGGGAACTGGAAAAATAAAGCTTAGCATATTCAAAAAGATTCAATTAAATATTCCTTCTGACACTGTGTAACTCTCAAGGTTGGTTTCATTTCACATAGAAAATAAAAGTAAATCTGTAATGTATTATTTGAAACTGTAAGGGAAAAAGCACAGCACCAACACAGTGGTCCGAGTTTCTTGTGCTCTAAAGGTCAGCTGCAAGGGTGTGACACAGTGTTAAAGTACCAGTGCAAAAGAAGCTGAAATGCAAAAGAAAGTATTAAAATAAGAAAGAAAGAAAAAGACTTGAAGAATTCCAGGTCACTATATTGTAGTTCTCCGAACATCCAATTGCTCTGTAAACATTGCTTAATTAAGTGTACCGGGATTGACAGCAATATTTAGCTCCAATTGGATTAGAACTGAATCACTACCTGCAATATTAATTCCAGACACCAAAGCAGAAGCAAACTAGGAGTAGGTCTGAATTTACATCCTGATCCAGAATTTATGGTGCAGGCCCAAAAGCATCGAGTCAAAGGAAGTATTAATTTATTCCAAGGTCATACAGACCTCTGCCTCCTTGATTCATGTTCTCTGCTCCCAGCTTTACAGAAGACCTGTGTAAAGGCCAACTGCTTAGTCTGAATGTCATGAAGAAGAATGAAGCAAATATGGTCACCCCTTCAAATTTTAGCTTCCTAGAGAAATCTGGTACTACATCAAACAGGTATTTATCTTGGATGCTGAGGGAAGGGAATGGCATTTTGGTGCATGGAGCAGTGGCTGAATGGGGAATCTGACATGACTACAAAAAATAGGCTTATGATCTGTAGCAAATGAAGGTCTGTCAATCAGATGAAATGTCAGACTCTGCTAAACTAAATGGGCTTGTTTATCACTGTAATTATGTAGCCTTACAATGATAAGGTATTATATATACATGTCTTACTCTGTGCCAGGAACTGTTCTGCAGAAACCCAGTAAATTTAATTATGAGAGGAAGAAAAAAATTCCTCTATTTCATGATCTGTCCACCCCTGCAATGATTACTCTGGGGAAATTCCCACTGAAGCCAAGCAGATGGTTCCTACCTTGTTGTACACCCAGCTTATTTTCTTTTAAGCTGTGAAATGGTTTACAATGCCATTTTTCTCTGGAGCTGCCTTGCATTTGGCAGACTTCTGACTGTGTGTGAATTCCTTTTTATTGTATATGTGAATGAATCGCTTGGTTTCTTTTTTACCCCAAATAACAAATCCCACTTTGGATTCATATAAATAAGGACATGAATCAGACAAGTATCTAGTCCAAACATGATTTCAACAAGATGACTCCCACTGACTTTGTTACAAGGGAGTCAATAATCAGATTTAATATCACTGAGCCACATTGTCTCTGGTGCATTTCCAGAAACATCCGTATTGACCTCTTAAAGAGTTATCTATGGACCAATGTTGTGTATTTCTGCTTCTGAGCAATCTCTTGCTCCCTTTTTGCACAGATACGTAAGTTTGCAGCAGGCTTGAACAGATGTTAATTCAATGAAGGAACTGCCTGCTTTCTCTGTGCCTGCTGGTAACCTACACTGGTCCTGAGGGCAGGATGAAATATCCCTGTGATACTCTCCAAGGCAAACTTTGTCCTTGTGTCAGAAGCCAGGTCAAGCCCTACACACTGTTCAAGGGATCTACCCAGGACAGAGGTGTGGTATTGGATTGTTTTCAGCAGAAAGGTAAATTTCTGCTATTCCTCCTTTCTTCTCTAAAAAAATTCCAGGCTAGCAGAGCTTTCGGAAGAAATATCATACAGGTTTTGGAAAACTGATGAACACTGACGATATCTCTCAAGAAACTTTTTTTTAAAGTCAAATCTTTGTAAAACAAGAAGTGCCCAGATTAAAGGCTAAACCTAAATTGGCAGGTGCCTGGTCAGGGAACGATATATACTTCATCTGATTTGAGACTATGTAGCTCCAAGGAGTTCTTTAAAGAGAGATAAATCATTAATCCCCACAATCAGTTCAGAGCAGCCAGAAAAGAAGATAAAGTTTGTGTGTCTTTGTGCCACATATACCTCCAGGCACTTTCTAACAGATTTCTCTGCAGTTTGAATTCAGCTCTCTACTTCAGAGTCAGAGACACAGAGGGAAGCTGTGTTTGAAAGCAAAGAAAATAGCTGAAATCTCTCATGAGACTTAATTTAAAATGGACATTGTTGGGGGAAAAAAAAAGTTATTTGCAAGCATTATGGCTTATTTTTTCTCTGATATCCATTAAGAGCACACACAATACCTGGATGACTTAACCTGTCACCATTATTTATTGTAACCTACTTTTTCCCCAGAGTGAATGCCTGAAATCGAGTCTTCCATTTATCGCTAAGTGCACTTCTGGGAAGGGTAAATAGAACAGCAAAGGCCTGAATCCGCAGGCAAGAAGCACACAGCAATCAAAAACAGAAAGTAGAAAAGTGGCTTTAAGTGTCCTCTTTGGTCCCTGAGCCTGTACTGGCTGTATAAGGCTGGCCCCAGTGGAAACGATAAGACCCTGCAGCTTGCTCACTCCTCCGATAGTTTGCTTCAATCTCTCACATTTTACTGTGGAATAAAGAACTCCATTGCAAGCTTTGGGGAGAAAAACATTCACCCAGGAATGGCTCCAGTGCAGTGATTTGTGCAATGCAGTGATTCGCCACACAGCATCTTTGATGCAGAATTACTGTGATGATCAAAGCAAGTTTAATAAGCTCAGTGGTTTATAAGTGTTTGCAGCCCCTTCTGCCTGCCTGTAAGTGGCCAGGATGTCTCCTTCACTTTGGACAGCAATGAAGCAGGGAAAACCAATAATAGCTCTGTGGCCAGCCTTCCCTCAGGCATGTTTTCACTCTCATCCTTCAATGGGAGGACAGATGGAAATATGAATTAGGAGTGGGAGACATTGCTAACTCTACCTGTTGAGGAAAGCGCTTCTGAGGGAAAGTCATCCTTTCCATCTGTTCCCCGCCCCATGAAACCTCTGAAACAAGCTCGGAAGATTTTCAGAAACATTTAGGAGCGAGCACCTATGAACTGAAGCTCGGCCTATCAGCATCATACAAGTCTGTTGCTTTGGCTGCCGACCCCAGGCACAAAGCACAGCTGATTTTGGAGATGTGATGGTGATTCTCTGACACACAAGCATCTTCCTGTGAGCATCTGGTCTGGCTCCACTATCATTTTATGCTGGTCAGACAATGCGAAGATTTCTGGGGAAAAGCAAGTGTACTGTGTTGATGAATCTCACAAAGCCCACAGTCTTCAGTGTTGAAACAGTTGGACTTTGAAGCTAAATCTGGATGAATCCTTCTGAAGAGGAAACCAAATCCTCTTTTAGTTGTCTGAACCATTAACCTGTACTTAAAAGAATGAGGAAAAACTCTCACGAGTCTTGTTTAATACAGTCTGCTGGTCTAGGTTGCATTCCTCCTCCAGCTGGTATTTCCTGCTCTCCAAAACGCAGGGGAAAGCTAAGGCATTATTTAATGGGATTTATCTGAGATAAAAGAGGAAACCTTACCTCTGCTATGGCATGATGAGCGTGGGTGGCTGGGGCAGCTGCACAGCTGGTACCTGCCCAGGAGTGCGTGCTGTGCAGACAGCCCTGGTGAGTGAAGAGCAGAGAGGCTGCTACTCCATAAATCTGCCGCTGCCATATCCAAGACAAATCTAATTTAAGATTTATTTTTGAGGATTTAAGTGGGGAAAAGCCTGGCCCTTGTTTTCTGCACAAGAGGTAAGTTTCTAGCAGCTGGATCTGCTGGCCATGGAGCAGTTACAATAACTGTTCCACTATTGCTGAAAAATTACATATTAATTTGACTATCAAATCACAGTTTTCTTTCAGAGTCCCTCTCTCCCATTGCCAGTATTGAATGGGCAGGTTCCCATATTAACTTTCTGAGTTGCTGTCATTTGCAGCAGTTCATCTATTCCAACTCTTTCCCCCTTAAGCTGTTTTGGACTGAAACAACTATAAGCTCTTTGCAATTCATTCACTGGGGCTCTCAGTTTGGCAGAGTATCAGACTGACGCCAGGATAGCCATGGCCATGGGATTTTTTTAAGGATGTTTAGCTCCTGCCATCTGTCTGTTGGCTCAACTCTAAGAAATTTAGATTGTGTTGCCTTCCCAAAGTTGTTTTTTTCCCCCTTGGACTGCTGTCAGGATATGCAATCTGTCTCTGTGAGTGTTCCAGTGAGACAGCACTTGAGATGTGATAAAATGCCTCCGATTCTCACATGTGTTACTTTATTTCTTAATAACAGGTGATGATAATGATGCATTAGCACACACGTCACCTGAAAGGCAATGACTACAAAGAGGTCCCAAACTTCTAATGGGGACTTGCTGTATTTTAGGAACACTGTAACAACATTTTCTATGCAATTTCCTCATTTTGGCCTTTTAGACCAGGTTGTTTGGTCAAGCTGAGGTGTGGGAATGGGTGACTAGTTTTCATGCTGCCACGTATCTGGACTGGGACTTTCCATAGTGGGGCCATTTCACTCAGTGGTGCAGGCAATGAGGAAGGAGCGGGGGTAGCTGCACTGCTTCTGGATTCCTCTTGGTTGTGTGTAACATAGTTACACCCCACTTTATTTTTCATATTTATTTTTCCCTGAGATGTTTTGGGAGGAGGTGTTATTTCACTGACGCTCTGGTACCCCTCCTCGTGAGCCTGGTTTTGCCCCCTGTTGTAGTCTACAGTAACACTTAGAGATGAACCTCAGAGCCAGTGCCCTAGGCACCTGGTCCAGTTTGATGCTAGGCATATGTATATATTCCATTAAAGGTTTAAACTGAGAAGTGGTTTATGAATCATTCCTGTGAGAACAGGACATCTCTAATAGAAGATCGGATCAGAGGATACAAGTCTCCTTAAGCGAGCTGTTCTTATTAAATTTCTGCTTTTGTGAAACTTGGGATACATCTGAACTGAGCTATATTTTGTGGTCCTGCTTTCAGATATGACTTTTAAGAATGGGACATTCCCAGCGATGAGTCTGAAGGTATGACAGATTCTGTCTGTTTTGGTAAATAGATTACAAGCCCACCAACATTTAAGATATGATTTTAGACTCTGCTTGAGGGGCCACCTAGGCTTAGATCTGACCTTTTACCTTACAAAGTTTATTTACTTTAAAGACCCTAAAAATACTACATTGATAGTGTGTTTCTGGATATAACCCATACGAAAGAGACATTTAGTTTATAGAATGAAACCATAAAAAGCTAAAAATGTGGGAGTGCAGCTGGTTAATATCTTTGTTCTTGTCTAATTGACAGTTTTAAAAAAATACTGTCTTAGCTAGAAAATATAATCACTACTTTAACAAAAGAGATCTTCCCATTCTTACTTGATTGCAGGGCTCACATTTTGTGTATTCAGCTCAAGTCCAACTAAATTACCTTTGGTTTTTAGCTGACTGCAGTATTCCTGCAGAGAATGATGATAAATCTGCAACAGATAAAAACTGGATGTTTTCAGTTTCAGTAAAAATTAGTTATTTTTTAAAGTGGGAATAACAACAAAGAGGCACAAATTGGACAATGTAGGATTCAGATAACTTTAGGGTTATGACAGGTCTCTTGCCCTCAGCCAGTATAATGAATAATTTAGAGCCAAATTTAGGGGCAGTCCAGGACTAAAGTATTGCATTATCTAATTTCTGTTGTTACTCTGAAGTGTAAGCAGCAAGCTTATTAAATATAAATGGAGTAATCAGACAAATTCTATGACTGTGTGCGTGAGCTTCTCATTAATGTTTCACAAAGAAGCATCAAGAAAGACTAAATAGACTGCGCTGGATTTAGAAGTAAAAAAATATACTCTAGAACCAAAGTAACTTAATGACCTTCCTATGAACAAAAGGACTTAAACCAAAAGGATACTCAAGCAGAGTATACTGATTGAAGCAGTAACTCAGAGAGATCAGTAAGATCATCTTTTGCACATCTCTGGTCACCACTTGTTTATCATTTGCCAAAATATCATTGACACAGTACATCCATTTAGTACCTCTTTTCAATGCTACATTTATACACTGGTAGTCTCAGCCACCACAGCTTACAGTGATTTTATTACAGCATAGGATGACTCCCATAAACTGGCTTCTTAGTAGGACACAGAACATACCTTCAAGCCAAGTTAGCAATTAGGGCATGATTTTGAGCATCCTTTACCTCTCACAGACTTCAACAGATAGCACTCCTGGGATCAAGCTCTTCAGCTGTGTAAGTGAGTACTGCTTCAAAATGAACTTCAGAGCTAAAAGAAAAAAATACTTTGGCCTTTTTTCAGCTTTCCAGGAAGGAGTTTGCAACATCTAACAGTGGAAAACATCCTTTATTTTATTTTATTTTATTTTTTTTTACATTTGAGATTGGATGCACTGATGTTCCTTTCAGAAGCAGAATGTGACTCAGGGGGACCACAAACAGAAATTCCATCCGTCATCAAACAGTTTAAACAGAGATTCGGATTAAACAAAATCAGTTTAAAGTGGAAAAACCTAGACTGCCTTTCTAGGTGATATTGGATTTATAGTTCTAGCAAATAGAGTCTTTTTTCTAAGCAAAAATATTTCTGAATAAATTCTAAATAAATTTCTGATTATCATTTCCCCATAGTGTTTACTACAAAAAGCAAACTTTCTCTTTGTCCATCTGTCTAGACAATATCCTTACAAATCCTGCAAGATAAAACAGCCAGTGAAAGAATGATACAAATACATGAAAACCTGGAAGAAATGTCAGAAAACTGACAAATACTCAACTCCATTTTACTTTCTTGTTTTGAAGAAAAGTATAGGACTTGAGATGTGGCAGGCAAAAATACAGTTTCATCTTAGGGTAGCTCATTGTCCATGTTCAAGATATGGGATGAGATAACACAGGTAGAGTGGAATATTGATCTAGGTGTGTGTTCTGGTGAAAATAATTATTACTTTGTTCACACACACGTGGTAAATTTGGTCCATTTTAATGATCACAACCCAGAATAAAAAAGCAGAACACTCATCATCTTTTTGATCTCCTTATTTTTAACAAGGTATCTGTAAAATCAAAGTCTTCCTTCGCTCTGCGATTTTAAGTCCAACTTTATGAAAATAAAAAGCAGACATTATCAATTTAATCTAACAGTTGGCAATTAGCATCTTTACAGACTCCAAAGCCTAAACAATTAAAAGTTGAATAATTTATGGCAAATGGAACAATTTCTGTCAACAGTATTATAAGGTGCATTAGAAATACGCTCCACTGCCTGGAGCTGCTTGACTATTGATTCTGGAGTTCTCATTAGGGATGCAGCCCACACCCATGGGCAATGGCTACTTTTGTTTTTCTGCACTTCTAAATTAATTGGAACTAATCCATGGTTACTTGCCCTTATTTAGGGAGAGATTCTGCCACTAGAAGAGGATGGAGGGGGTGTGCTATGGTTGTTCTCATGCCAGCAGGTTATCTTCCAGGCAAAACCTTTTCAGAATGGCCACTGACTCCTCTGGCCGGGGAACACAGCAAACACCTTCTTGGCTCCAATTTAATTCTTGGGACAATGGATAGCAAACCCACAGCTTTGACCTTCTTATCATAGCTGTTTGCTTGGGCTGGTGATGTTTACAAGCCTCTCACAGCAAAGAAGGTGTTAAGCTAGGCAGATATTAAGGAGCAGTTGCAAGGGGTGAATGATCAGGTGGAAGATGAATATGGGGAGCATGTCTTCCTTTGAAAGAGTTAGAGCCAAAAGGACTGAATCTTTCTAGGGAAGAAAAGAAAGAAGGTAGCTTGGAGAAAACTGTCAGGTTAGAGTTAGCTTGAGAAAGGCCAGTTTCTGCCTGTGTGTGGGATGACTGTTATAGGGATGTCTCCAGTTAGAGGTGATATTTGTTGATTGAGGTCATGTCTGGGGTGAGATCACCTATTTATGTTCCCAGTCTTCTTGGCATGAAGAGCCTGAGATGCTTAGTCATTGCCCTTTGTCGGGTTTCTGGACAGCTCTTCTTCTTCACCATGAGGATATTTCTTTCTTCTTACAGTAGACCAGAGCATTTAAGACATTGTTACATTTCGGGCTGTAACTCCAAGACCCTAATGTGGAGTGAACTTTCATCTCTGTGCTTCTTCTAACTGCCTTTTGCAGAATGCTTTACAGCTGGCTGTCTACTTTCTTGCTGTGAGTCACCCAGTGTGGGCCATTCTTGGGAAGGGTATGAAGACTTGTCATACTAGGTGTTATGGGTTTGTGTGGCGCGGTTTTCTTTGGTAGTGGGGGAGGGGGCTGCAGAGGTGGCTCCTGTAAGAAGCTGCTAGAAGCTCCCCTGGCTCCAAAAAGTCGGACCCGCCTCTGGCCCAGGCTGATCTCATCAGCTATGGTGGTAGCGCCTCTGGGAGAACATATTTAAGAAGGGGAACCGGCAGTGTGGGGGTTGGGAAACGTGAGAGGAACATCTCTGCCGATACTGGAGTCAGTGAAGAAGGAGGGGGAGGAGGGGCGCCTGAGGAGGCTGATGGCTCTGCAGCCCATGGTGAGANAGCCCGCGGAAAGGACCCGCGCCAGGGGAGTTCGGGAAGAACTGAAGCCCGCGGAAAGGAACCACGTTGGAGGAGTTGGTGAAGGACTGTCTCCCGTGGGAGGGACCCCACGGTGGAGCAGGGGACGAGTGAGGAATCTTCCCCCTGAGGAAAGGAGCGGCAGAGACGATGTGTGGCGAGCTGACTCAACCCCCATCCCCTGTTCCCCTGCGCCGCCGGGGGGAGGAGGTAGAAAGCACCGGGAATGGAGCTGAGCCGGGAAGGCGGGAGGGTGGGGGGAAGGTGTTCTGATGTTTGGTTTTCCTTCCTAATATCCTTGTTTTTGATTTGATTTGTAGTAAATTAAATTGATTTTGTTTCTTCCCCAAGTTGAGCCTGTCTTTTGCCCGTGACCATAAGTGGAGAGTGATCTCTCCCAGTCCTTATCTCGACCCACGAGCCTGCCTTTGTATTTTCTCCTCATCCCAGCGTGGCCAGGGGTGGGGAGTGAGTGAGCGGCTTCGTGATGCTTTGTTACCGGCTGGGCTGAAACCAAAACCACGACACTAGGATGAAAGACTAATAAGCAAATAATGACGTGTGCTATCCTACTTCTGCAGAGAATTATTCTTTCCCCCAATCATACAACTTGTGTGCTTGTCCAGTAGACCCCCCTAAAAGCGTCTGTGGAATGGAAGATGGAGCATGCAGGGAGAAAGAGAACAGCTATCAGGCATCAGGCAGCTTCACTTGCAATACATGAAGTGTCAGGCAGTCAGGAAAGTGTGGTGAAGGCCTGAGACACCTGCTACCATCTATCCCCAGCTCTGTTAATGATGCTACATGATCATATTGGTGCAGAAGGAGGCTCTCCAACTGTGTCCAGGAGACGAAGCTTTGCACCTTGTAAAGAGATAAAAAAATGTAAATCAGGTGCTAAGTATTTTGGGAAGGAATGGAAAGCACAACAGAAGGTTTTGTTACTACCCCACACTAAAACACTAACATGGCCATACTTTAACTGCTGAGTAAAATACTGGTTACCCCATATCAAGAAGGTTGTTGTAAAATCTAAAAACAGATGGAGAAGATAGTTATAATCATAATGAAGATTATAGCTAACAAATAGCTTCTGTCCGAGGAGTGACTAAATAGAAAGCTTCAGAAAGACTTCATAGGATTCTTCAAACTGAGAAGAGACAGACGAGGGGAGAGCGAGATATGATCTAAGGCCTTACGAGTCATAAGAGAGATGGAGGAAATAAATGAGTGAATTTTTCATTATACTGGAATCAGGAGGTACCTAGTGCTAGACAAGGTAGCTCAAAATAAAGGACAAACTAAATAGGACTCCTTCATACAACCTCTAACTAACGTGAAAAATTAATTGCCAGTGAGTAAAAGCTGAATGTACATATGGCTTCAAAGCAATTAGGCAGATTAGACAATGGATGGAAGATTCATTGATAATGATTAAATGTAATATTCCACACAGAAGCTTTGGCTAAAAATACCTCCAACTGCTGACAATGAGAAGGTGGATATGTAAGGGAAGAAGGAAATTCCTTGCAGTCTTCATTCTTATGTTTGCCTTAAGCATTTGCTACAGGCTTCCAGTAGTGGGCTGGGGACCTGAACCAACCCAGTTGTTTGTGCAGAGGAGATGGCTCTGACACTGCTGAAGCCAGAGCACATTGAATCTGGAAGTGCAGGAATGTTTTGAAAGAGAAGTTCTTAACTCTCCACAGACGGGGGCTTCATAGGCTTTAGCTTTCCTGTCAAGAAAATTACATAGTATTTATTTAACTTTGATGTGACTTTAATGTTAGATGTTGAAGGTGGCTTTTTTCTGTAGGTACAATCTGTTCCTTCACTCAAATAAGTAGGTGAGGAAAGGCCGTCATTTGATGTGTTGGAACTCAGGTATTCTCTTTGCTGGGCATCCGTCTCACAAACCACTAATCAGAGTCTATATGTGGGCTCACAAGCTGTGAATGAGTCGCCAAAGGGCTGATTATGAACACATTTATCTGAATGCTGAATTTGTACAAACCCAGTGGAGAAAACAGGTATAAATTTGAACTACTAGTGAAGTTAACAGATTTTTTTTTTTCCTGTCTCCCAGGATCTTCAAGTCAAGATTGAATGTTTTTCAAGAAAACACAATTCAATTCAACTCATACTGCTGAATTTATTTTCTAGCCACAGCATTTAACAGTTTCTCAGATTTAATAGTGTCTGGGTCCTTTTAACATTATGTTCTGAATTTACAGAGGGGCAGGTTGGACTTGAATTGTCCAAATAAAAAATTCCTCATGTGATGCCTTCTTTCATATGCACATCTGTTGAGTTCTTCATTGTTACTAATTAGGATGCAGCTTCTTGGAAAATTATTTCTTTGACAGCAACTGTAACAAGAAACTTGTTTAAACAAGAACTGAGAATCCCACTGAGACTTTTATTAGCAACAATATCAAGGATCTGCAGAATGTATTTTGTTTTTCTTCCCCTCAGCATCACTGAATCTTCTGATTCCAGACCATGCTTAGTCCTCTGTCATTACAGACACACCTGGGCATGTATCAGAGATTAAAAGTAACTTCCCAGTCCATGATAGATCTGTCCTCACTTACTAATGCAATATGTTTAGAAAGGGTCCATAAGGAGCAATTGAAATCATATCTGTATCATATTTCTCCATAGCTAGCTCTACACCATTTGTGACCTACCAGTTATCAGGAAAAAATGCTGTTCCCTTGTTTAGCTAACTGCCAGAACTGCATTTCACACAAAGAAGGAACAGCTAAAAACATTTGGATCCTACTATATTCTGTCCAGTTCAACTCAAATTGACACTATAAATCTGCATTAAATCAGCTAACCAAAATCTCTCCTTGTCTAAACTATTCTCAATTAAAAATAATCTCTCTAATACCATAGCAGCCAGAATAAAGGTAGAAAGAAAATATTCCTAAAAATAAACAAAAGCCTAGACATGAAATACAAATTGGTGTAAACCTTAACTACTAATCTTGTTCTGAACAAAATACAAAAATCTGCTCATGAAATACTTGCAGTTTAGGAACCTTTTCTCATGGGGAGAATGGCTAACAAAAATTGCCAAACGTAGGATTAGTGTATGTCATGGGTAGTAATATCTTTCCCATGTATGCAATAATTGACATTCTTTTTTCAAAATTGCTGCAGTTCAACAAGATACTGAAGAAGATACTTTTGTTCAGAACCACTCAAACACAATGAATTATGGCTTTGTGCCCATCTGAATGGGACCAGATGAACTAACAAGTTGAGGAGTTATTTATCTACCCCTTATTATTCAAATAGATGGAACAGTTAGAGGAAAAAAATTCTATGTATTTCAGGCTTTGATAGTTCATATAACAGACAAAATTCCACTAGCTGACCTGGGAGCAGTTTACATGTCTAGGACCTAAACTTTCTAACAGCTGCAACTCTTTGTTTTTACAGGAAGAATATGAGCTGTGATTGACCTCCTTGCAATTATTTGCTCTGATTTGGATACAGATGATAAAGCTGGAGTCATAAAGTGAACACAAATACAGAAATGGCCTGCTGCTACTGAATCTAAACGCTGTAATGCAGCACCATTTTCTTCTGCACTGTGGTCTGTGAGCATTACCTCAGAAAAAGCCAGTCTGAAAGCACACAAAGAAGTGAGCATCTTTCAGGAGAAGGTAGAAGGAAGTGTTGTGTCTCTGTTCCGCACAAGCAAGTAACAGATTCCTCCTCTTCTGCAATAGCACTCTTCTGCTGTTTGCAAGTGCAACAGCTACTACCCATTATCTCTTCTCTCTAAGGCATAATTGTACCAGATCCTCGAGGCATTACTTTGTGCAATTCCAGGGACCTGAGTGAAGGATTTGGCCTGCCTCTACTAGAGCTGTCATGTTCCATGCATAAAGCAACATCGTCCTTTCAGCCATTTACGGAGCCCCTTTATTAAGGTTGCAAATAAAGTCTGTAACTCTAATCACGCTTTTGGTTGGTTTGGATCCTGGCTTGGCTAGGAATTGTTGGAGATAAACATCTCATTTCAAATAGGCTACTGAGCAGATGGTAATGACTTTTAATCACAAGCAACACGAGGCAAATCTAAAATAAAGCCCCTGAGATGAACAGTTTGGTACATCATTCCCGCCATTTTGAATGCTGAATAACCTTGCCCCATGAAAGGAGCCATGTGTGATTTATGTACACATATACTTCCAGCTAACTAAAATACTGACAGTCATTAATAGTTTTTCACAATTCTTATTTTGGGCCCTTATCCAATGCCCACTGAAGTCAAAGCAAACCTCCTCTCTCTAAGCCTTCAAAGACCCCATCTGCTGCAATAACAAAGTGTTGTGTTTTAATTGCTGATGCAGAAGTTTGGGAGACCTACAAGAACTTCCCACTCAACACTAAAAATGAGAGTAGGGGTTAGTTTCTATAGACACCTGAAACCTTGTCCTCAAAAAAAACCCAAAACAAACCGGAAAAAAGATTTTTGCAATTTGTGGAAGCAGTACTGGGGGTCAGACACTGACCTTCAGCTCATGCCCTATGCCTGTGTGTTATGGGTTTGTGTGGCACGGTTTTCCTTGG
>VYZV01016877.1:0-10892 GCA_013401275.1 Pandion haliaetus | reverse complement strand
TTTGTGGTAGTTCGCAGCCATGGTGTGGCCCGTGTGGGGGAACGGAGCCGTTGCTGGATACGTTCTGGCTCGCTCCGTGAAGCTGCTGGGTCTCCGTGAGACTCAGCGTGTTGGTCACGCTGCAATGTGAGCTGTAAGGCCATATTCACCACTTGCTTATTTGGGGCAGGCATCTGTTATCACCTAAGGTACAGCATGATGTGAGCCTTCGTTTTGAGTGGGGATGAGATTTGCCCCAGCAGAAAGCTCCGGTCCTGCAGTGCACAATGCAGGGGATCCCAGCTTGCTTGGAGAGCTGTCGAGCGTGGTCCCAGAGACAGCGTGCACCCATCTGCGAGAATGGGTGTCAGCAGCATCTCTGCACTGGCAGGATGTTCTGCTTCAGTCCCACTGCCATTTGCCATTAAAAAAAAGCAACCACCAAATGAGTGAAAACCACAGTGTTTTGAGGAGTTTGAAAGTCCCAGGCACAGTCTGCACAAACTGCTTTTGCTGAATACAGGGAAACCTGGGTGTCAGATATTGGGGGGAAAAAAGTGTGAACATTGTAAAGGTGTGAGAGACTACAACCTAGGTTCTTTTTATAATGGATATGGGGACTTGATCATCTAATATGGGCTTTAGGGCACTGGCTGAAGAAGTGGAAACATACTGGTGAGTGCTTATTCAGGCTGACTTACTCTGTAATGAACTGTAATGTAGGCACGGACTTCAATTCAGCATTGTATGGAAGAGATTTAGCTGGAATCATGTCTAATTCCCTGATGTGACAGGCGTAATAGAGAGATTATAAATGGGTAAAAGGAGCTTAGAGCATTTGTCATATTTAATACTAATAAATAACAGGCACTGGACTCTGCAAAATTCCTGGAGTCATTAGCTGCATAGGAAGTATGGTGGGTTGAGATGCTCTAACAGCTTGAAGGCAGCAGTGAGCAAGTTCAGCTCATTGTAGAGTTTCCATGGGGCTGCATACATGCAAATAAACATGACCCATTACATGGAAGTAAATACAACAGGAATTACTTGGATTACGTAGCATAAAATTTGTTTACAATAGGTGATTTCAGGAGCTCCACTGCTCGTTCTTGCATGCTTTGTTAATGAAACTTCTCAGGTGAACTGTCCACAAAGTTTTCTAGTGTTATTTTCTGAACATCTGTTTATAACAGTACATAAGATTTCTTTAGAATCTAAGTGAAAATAGCTTGCAAATTGTTTGGGGTTGGGAGTAGATCTAGATGAACCATTGGTCTTACTCAGTACAGCAATTTCTGGACTACTAATTCATAGTTTAAATTTTTTTTTATCTCCTTTAGCAGTCTGGAAATACGTGATATTTTTCCTCTGTTCTAAGGTTATCCGATAATGCTTCCTTTCCATTTCTATTTGCAGAAGCTGGTGTGCAAACAAATGGAGACAAAAGAAATCAGGTTTTGAAAATTGGACATGGTGGAACTTTGGACAGTGCAGCGGCAGGAGTTCTGGGTAATGAAAAATATAAATACAGTCATCAAAAGATGATTTCAGGAAACATTTTCACGCCTACATGAAATTAGAGGTGGAGGAGCAATTTGGGATATGCATGGCAGGCTTTATGGTTCTGGGGGAAGGATGAGGTACTGTGGAAGAGTGGTCTGGGTTAAATTTCCTCTGCAGATACTTTTACATGCATGTAATGTGTTTCTTAACAGAAGGCTATATTCCACCCCCCATCCCACCCCAATCCTGAAATAACTTGTGGGTTATTACATGAAAATACAGACTTTTGTGTAATGAATTCTAAATTACCTCAGAAATTGATGGCTTTTTTTACTTAAGCTGGGGATTTATAGTCATCATAATTTTCTAAAGTATTTGTTCTTAAACTAATGCTTTTCTGGGATTTTGAGGGAGTCTTTTGGGTTGTAATACTCGCCAAATGAAAGATGTATAAGAGCAATTCAGCTGCTGCTTTTTTTGAGGCTCAGCACAGAAACAGTTTTTGTTTCCTGTCCTGTCTTGCATCATAAAGAGGAGTCATCAAAGATATTTTGTCTTTTAATTGTGATAGCAGTCCATTTATCGAATTCCTTTGTTTTATTAAGGAGCAGGATGTGTTAATTGTTAGTGTTGAAAACTCAGCTGTGGGTGTGACCATTGGGCTGAATTAATCCCATATCATACATTGTCACCAACAGTTTTGTTGATAAGTAACATGCAAACTACAGCTTGCTTAAATCACAGCCTTGTATCTGTACTTGGCTAGAAGAAATAACAGCAATACTTTTTTGGTATTGAAAATCAACAGGTACAACTATGAGTGTACACTGAAAGTAAATCCACTGAGTTTTGATGTAATGACTTCTCAGGAAGAGCTGTGCTTCAAGGGGATGTTGTTTGCTGAGATTGTTGCTGGTAGAGGCCTATAGGCTGGTAATTGTCTGTCACCTGTGAACATGGCAAAACGTAACATTCTTGGGCTAGAAGTAAGCTCATTTTCCAATTTCCTGTACTGTGTGGCCACTCACTGGGGAATACTATGTGTATTGCCGAAGCGGACATTTTCCTTTTACACAGACGTTCCCTTTGAGCATGTTACTGCTTGTTGTGGGAAGTCAACAGCATTGATCCACAGGAAAAGAAAAATCACTCGTGCTTCTTAATTGCTTCTCCTACTGTTCTCTGATATGCAGCAGTCTCCAAAGCCTGCTCCTGTGGCATGACAAAAAGTACTTGGGCTTGATGTGCTTGGTAAAGACAGAGAAGTGCATCACCTTAATATGCTATAGATCGATTAAGAAAAGGCACAGGATCTTTCATTCCACTGCCATACAAAACACACAAAGAAAAATCAATGGTAGCTAGATTGGAAAGGACAAAACTGGAGAGGAATGGGAAAGGGAATGTGCCCAGATTTCTTGTGGGTTTGGGTGAGATAATGAGGAGAGAGGGGAGGACACAACAGAAACAAGTTATTAAAAAAATGTGTGCTGCTGTTTGGGATATGTGGTGGGACAGAAAGCTTTCTTTCCTCATGGACAGTAGCATAATAGAAGTGTTTATTTTCTGAAACCTCTAACCTTTCTTGATCTATACCGCTGTTTCCCAGGTTTTATGTACTGCATATCTATAACTTTGTTCATGGGAATTAGTTGATACAGAATCTTGCTTCGTGTGCCAAGTGTACTGCAAATAACTGGGCAGTGCTTTTCATCAGAAAATGTACTTTTATATTTCTTTTCCTACTGACAACAAATGTAGATGAGGAAGGACCTTGAAGACATAGGTCAGTGATCTATGGCATGTAAGTGAAAAGCAGCTTACAGACCAGTTGGCATGTGATGGCCTCGCACCAGTAGGAGCCTGGACCAACGGCTGTCTGAGAGGGAAAGTCTTTTGTCTGTCCCCATCTGTGGCTTCCATTGCATTTGGAAGCTGGTGGGAGTAGGACTCAACTTCTCAACGTTAGGTCTCATAATTCAGATACAGGAAGCAAGGAACTGTAGGTCAAGTTTTAGTGAATATCTTCTTTTAATACAAGTCTAGGGCTGTGGTTCCAGTTTAGTGTTTCTTGCTGTACAATGGGAATTGTAAACAATTGGCTTGTTTCTATATGGCAGTTATGAATTATGCTTCCATAGTAGAAGAAAAGATGAAAAAGTATCAAAAGTAAAAAATCAGTTAAACCTTGTTATGCTCCGTGTAGCCTGGCAAGTTTAGTTTGCCACCTTTCAATAATACAGATGCTACACAAGCTGATGATTAATGGGGAAAATTGTTAGTGTCTTGTTCACAAAAGCATTCAGTGTCTCTTTAAAATTATTCTGTTGAATCTCTTGACACTCTTCAGCAAATTTCAGCTTAGCAGTTATGTTGAAGTGTCAGTGATATCATCATGTTGCAAGAAAAGTGCTTGGTTATAAAGTTTTATCTGTGTGCTTATCTCCTTTTCTCAGCCTTGTTGCAGCTCTTTCCTATCTGGCAAATATGGCAGGAACAGGTTGAACTGAAGGTACACAAAAGCACAAGCACAAGGGCATCTGTGACTAAAAACCCTCAGGAACAAGAGGAGAAGTAATCGAGAGTAAGAAGTCATCTAATGAGTCTCAGAGTGTAAAGATTGAGAAGCATTAGAGCACAAGTATTTGTTTAAAAAAAAAAAGTTCATTGTCAGTTTGCTGCTTTTGGTACTGGCCTCTGGTTAACACAAAGCTGATTTCCTGCAAGCTCCCTTAACTCTTGTGGTTTTATTAAAATCAAGGACATAAGCTGTTGCGTATTCCATAAGTTGTACACAAAACTAATTTCCTTCTAAAATTTTCGTTGTTTCTTTGAATTGCTGTATGTGGAGAAAATCAATAGGAAAAGATATTCAAGGAAAGCACCTTGTAAAAAGCTTTAAAGTCAAATATAAAATAGAGCTCTTTTTCTGTGTCTGTCTTTTATGAAAAACTGATTGCTGTTTTGCAGAATACTGGTTTAAGATTGAAAAGATGGTAGTCTGTACATGCACAATAATAGGAAGGTTTGATTATGAAAGATATTTGGCAGAGGCAGTTGGACTTTTGATTATTTTTCTTGCTGTAAGCCTGATAAACAGTTTCATTATGCTATCTTGGCTGTATTACTCTTGGTCACTATCAACCTTTAAAAGGGCTATTTAGTTACAGCGAAGGCTAGATTCATTATTAGTGAGCCATAGCCTTCATTGAACCAGAGATGATGTTAATTGCACTATCCATTTCTGTGGTGATTAAAAGATAAATAAATCTAGGGGTTGAATTAAAGCATTTTAACAATAGGTGAAGCTTATTTATCTTCTGCTTTAGACTTTTTTTCCTTTCACTAGTCCCATGTTGTTTGAACATCAGAGATACTTTCTTATAACCGTTGACTTTCTATATGCTAACAGAGCATGAAAAGCTGTGTTTCTGACTAGCATAATATTTAGTAGTGAATGGTGTTGAAGAAGGGAACTGCAGTACTGGTTTTGAAATGGCATTTCTTCTGTCTTCGCAGTGGTTGGTATTGGAAAAGGAACGAAAATGCTGAGAACTATGTTGGCAGGTTCCAAGGTAAGGAATGCTAAATGACTTGTATTAGTGAGGTGTTTTGTTTTTCTTTTTTCTTCCAATGAAGAGCTGCATCAACAGACAAATGTCTCAACCATCCTGCATATTTAATTTAAATGTGTACTTCAGTTCTTTTTTGTATTTAGTCAGAAATTTGATATTAAGACTTTTACGTCCAGAATGGTTATTCTAAAAACTGTTTGTCTTGGTTTTCCTACAAAATGTTAATAAAGACGAAATTCCTATTTTACAGGAAGATTTCTAAACTAATTAATGTTTTCAACAGAAAAAAAGGAGAAAAACGGTAATGAAGATGGCACTGTAAATTATGTTTTTGGGCTGTGATTGTGTATGATGGTTCAGTTTTTGGTTGTTTTCCTTATGTGTAGATAACATAATTGTTATTTAGCTTGCAGTAACAGATGGTCTTTGTTTCTTTTCTCTTTTGTTAAATACCATGAGGCCTTAAGAGGCACCTTTTGGAATTAAGAGTGTTTGTCATTTGTGATAGTAGCTATCGTTCCAGATTGCAGCTCCTGTAGACGGGTGCTCTACAAATACATGGATAGGCACATATAAGAAGCCAAAGGTAACAAGAGCCCTGTGGCTGCATGAGATAATCCAGACTGGAGCCTTGACAGATAGCAGTCTTGTTCATTGCTGCTTTTGATTAGTTGTATTGTGTCTTTGGTGAGTGCACTCTAGATTGTAGGTCTTATATACACAAACAAGTGTACGTACTCCCAAGAATAATCTACCAGTGTTGATTCCTTCTTTTCAAGTAAAATCCTATGGGTTTAGCCATTATTTTTAAATGAGAAGTTTGGGTAAGAATGACAGATGCAGAAATCAATTAAGCCATCCAAATTTCATCTTATATTCTGGGAAAGTCAGTAGTGGGCTCAGCAAATTGATAGCCTTCCTAATGCGTTTTATTCTGCTATTTTTCCCATTCTCTTCTGGTCTGAACATTTAAGCTCTTTACAGGTGCTGAACTGATAGCTGGAGGTAGAATTTGATTAACAATCTTCAGTTCAACTCAAAGGCAAAGAATTTGGCAGAAGACAATACACCTAGGATAAAAGGTCGTAGCTGTAGAGTCTGATCCAAAACTTACTGTAGTCAGGGTCAGTCTCTGCACTGACTGTAATGGGTTTGCATTTGGTTTATAGGACCAGATTTCAGAGGCATTTGTGTTTTGAAACCTGCAGTAAGCAGCTGGAGCTGGATTTACAGTGGAAGTGTAAGCAGTTACCACCTGACATCTCCTTTCAAAGTACTTCTAAGTTGAAAAAAGGCATTGAAATACTTCAGCTTAATTAAGTCATCATAGCTAAATGTGTGAAAATTGTTGATTTAAAAACACCTGAAGCAATTGAAGTATCTCTTAAGCTGATGTTCACAGTGAAAACAGCTGTGATGGATGAAGTACTTTCAACCTTTTTGGCAGAAGAGTGTGAAGACTTCACCGTGAAATCCTGTAGCCAGTAGTGTTACCTAGCCAAGCGTTGTCCTCAGATAGCTCAAGAAGGCTTATAACTTCTGCTGAGGGGCAAGGGAGGGGAACACAGATGAGAAATGGGCAGTGGGGGCAGTCTGGTAAGCTACCCCAGCTAGATCCATCAGCTCCCACCCGTCCTTAGATTGGTGTAGGCTGTGAGCGCTTGATTCAATGAGGCAAGCAAAGTTACATCCTTACAGTAGATCAGCTCTTCCACTGCAAGTGTTTGTGTGTTCTGATGTGGTGGAGAGTGTGAGGTAGGTAACATCTGTGCCAGGTGGCATGGCAGTCATGAGCCTTCATTTGGACCTTCTTTTGTCTCTGCTTTCCTATTTTCTGTTTGTACTTCAATAAATTAGACACGCAGTAGTTTGAGAGGCTTAAGGAAGTTGAAGGATCTCCCAAAGATACCTGCCTATTTGTTTTTTTGACAACACTGACAACAATGGCTCATAATGTTGTGAGAGATCTGATACAGGTAAATCCATGACTGTCTAAATAGGTTTGAGTATCTTTTTGCATCCCATGCCATGTGCTAAGAGTTTATACTCTTAACTACTGTGGATGCTGAAGTGTTTGTTGATGTTTCTTGATGTTTTTCTTTTGTTCCTTTTATTACTATAAAGATTCAGATGAACTGTCTGAGCCTCTCTCTTTAGGATTTACTGTTTGATTATGTCCTGGTTTAAGCCCAGCTGGCAACTAAGCACCATGCAGCTGCTCGCTCACTCCTCCCCCACCTGGTGGGGTGGGGAGGAGAATCGGAAGAAAAAGGTAAAACCTTGTGAGTTGAGATAAGGACAGTTTAATAGGACAGCACAAGGAGAGAAGAAGAAATAATGCTATTAATAAAAGGATGTATAAAGTGAGTGATGTGCATTGCAATTGCTCACCACTAGGAACCCAATGCTCAGCCTGTTCCCGAGCTGCTATTCCTCCTACCACCAGCCAGCTCCCCCAGTCATATACTGAGCATGACATCATATGGTATTGAAAATCCCCTTGGCTAGTTCAGGTCGGCTGTCCTGGCTGTGCCCCCTCCCAGCTTCTTGTGAAAATTAACTCTATCCCAGCCGAAGCCAGGACAGGTTATAGGAATGTATCTTGTAAAGAAATAGTTCGGTCTATTATTGTTGGCAGCAGAGCTATGCTGAGTGGCCAAAACTTATGTAACTGCAGTAAACTCCATATGGTGGCTCTGCCAGAGATTGGACTATTTCTGATTTTTTCCCAAACGTTGTATGAAACTTTCCTGACTCTGTGTGGCAGCTCTGAACATTATCACTTGGTTTGCAGCTCATACACTTTATACAAGGAGTGTTACTCTTTCTTTGAGTGTAAATCTAGTTCTCCGTTGATTTGACCTCCTTACGTATTAACACAAATAGAAATGTGCAGCTAAGGGCAATACCTAGTTAGTGTTCCAGATTTCTCATTGAAGAAATAAAAATATGTGCAAGCTGGCTTAGGTTTTGTTTGTTTGCTTTATTTTGTTTCAAATGTTCCAAGTGAGGGGGAGAAGCTGAATCCTCTTGGATCTGGAATTTAAATACTGAGCATTTAATACAGGTTGCATAGGAGAATCACTTTTCCTTCTTGCATTCTGGGACTTGGACTTGGTCTTGCTTGGACTTTTTGCACTGCATCATTTTGAGAGAAACTGTTTTATTGTGTCTGCAAAATAAAGATAGTAGAATGAGAAAATACTTCCTGCTTCACCAGTAAAATGAACATGATGGGGGTGGACCAATTTTTATTATGGTAAATTGTTTCTGAACGACTCAGTCTTAAGGGTGACTAGTCTGTCTCGAACACAATGTAGAAGTGTTTTTTTGGGGGGGGAAATGGGTTAGAAAATGCTAGCTAGCAGCACAGTTTCCAAACCAGTAATGCTATTTTAAAACCTCTCATCTAGCAGGATGTGCTGTTACATAGAAGCAATGAGGGAAATGATCAGTGAACCTTAAGAGAAGAAAAAAAGGAAGAGCAATAAGCAATGAAATTCTTCATTATTCTAATACTTTCCATTGGGAGGAGTTGTCTTCCAACACATACAGCCTTTATTTTTAGGTGGGATAAAACAGGATAATTGAAATTTTCAGACTTTGGTTCTGTGCTTAACTTGCTGATTTTTCAGTGAGATAACATCTGGGTTCACCCTAAGAGAATTTGAGTCATACTAGTGTGAATGAAGCCAGAACTTGGCCATCCATCAAACTGTGCTTGAAATCACTGCCTCTCGATGTGCGGAAAGCATGGGCGTATTGCTTTTATCTGATGATGCAACTTCTTGTCATGGTCCACATACAATCCGAAACCCCAAGTGCTCAGTGATGTGATGGGAGTTGCCTTAGTACTTTGCACTGTTTGCACAAGCTTGGGCAGGGACTAGTTAAAATGGAAAACTTAATCTCAAAAGTTATGGCTTCTCCAGAATGAAATATTATTAAAAAAAATATAATCACTGGATAGAGTAAAACCCAAACTCCGTATGATCACAAGGACTAGAAAGAGAAATATTGATTATGGGCAGAATGAATATACATCAGTGACCCAGTATGCGACAGCTTCAATTTATTGTAATTGTTAAAATTTGAGTTCTTATGAATCCTGGGTGGAAAATGAGTGCTAGTTCAGTGATCAGGTCTCAAAACTTGCCAGTCACACTTGTATCCTATGAGAGAGGGCTTGCCTGAGCAGGAATTGGTTCAAAGAGAATTTCTGAGACATGTTAAGTTATTTTTTGCAGCGTGATTCCGGGATTAGAGTTTGTATATTGCAAAATTTTTTCTCTAGAGGGTTGGCACCAGATGCTGCGGAACAAAGTGTCCACGAAGAACGTTGTTTCTTTACGTCCTGTGATTATCTTACTGTCCTAAAAATTAGGCTTTAATTTGTATCCCTTAACTTCTCAAACATAAAGTTTGCTAGCTTTCTCCAGGATTTTTTTCTTTTTTTTAAGTCCTTAGCTTCCACCTTTTGGCAATGAGTTCAATAAATTAATAATGCATTAAAAAACACATCTAGTGGTTCTATAAGAAGCAGAACTAATGAAGCTTTTTCTTCTGACTTCGTTTGTTTACAGCTCGTTACACACCAAAGCCCCATGTGGACTCTTTGGTATCCAGTAATACAGTGGGGCTTCCTCTGGAGCCTTTTTCTTAGTGGAAGCTGCAATAGATTTATTTCCTCTCTGTCTATTTTCAGGAGGCTTATAAGAACTCGGCATCTCTGAGACCTCTATTCTTATGCCAACGTTTGTGTGTTTGCACATTAACATGCACACCATGATGGTGTAAGTGTTATTTCTTTGGAAATCCTACTTTTCTTTTTAAAGAGCCTCACTGCAGTTTTTGTGGTTTGTTTTATTTTTTTTTAAATATATTTCAAAAGCAGTTTGTGCTCCAGTTAGTATATTTGAGTTACAAGTGCAAGAAAATTGAGTTGACTTTCCTTCTGAAGGATCATCTTGGTGGTGTGTGTTCTTACTTTTAATCTTTAAAAAACTCTCTACAGTATCACCAGCTAAGCTCTTTGCTTTCTTTTGGAGCTGGTAAAACCAAAATTACTTACTCATACAGTGCGTAGTGATGTGTTCTATTTCATTTTTCATATTCTAATATTTTTAACATTCTCTTGGAAGGGCAAGATTTGTGGGTAGTTGTAATACTTTTTATTAGACTAATCGGTACAGTACGGAAAACTAGGCATTTAGATATGCAAGCCCTTTCTCAGATCTAAAGTAGAAACCATGGACTTCAAAACTGACTGTATTTCAGATTTGTTTGGAATTTAGTGAAGTAGGTATCTTTTAGAACATTTCTGAAAGAAAAAGTAGTTAATGCTTGTGAGTGTGGTATACCAACAATTCTGTGTAGGCGAGCAATTATAAGTAAGACCCCAAGACTGTTCTGCACTGATGGGCTATGTTTTATTACCTGCTTTAATAAAATAGAGTAAGAAAATTTATCTCCTGTGTGGGGTAGCAAGGTTTTGTTCACAACTGATCAGCCAAGCTTCAGGTCACAAGGTGAGGGGGACTGTTACTGCTTGCTTGATGATTCTTCAGATCCCATTTTGCTTGTGTGCATCTGTGGTTTTAGTTGGGCTTTTGCTTCTGAATTGCAGTATTATCGTATCCAACTGTCCGTATTTGTCTTGGAGGAATCAGAGTAAAAGTGGTTTGTTTGCTCTTTAGCTCTTTTCCTAGGAAATTTTTCATCTTCAACACCACCTCATTTTTCACTCTGTGGTTCATGCCCTTTTACGTTCTCACACCTCTTTTGTTCATGGTATCCCATCCACAATAACCAAGGGTCTGACTGAGTTTCTTTCTC
>VYZV01016876.1:2722-34059 GCA_013401275.1 Pandion haliaetus | reverse complement strand
TACATCAGCAGAGATTTTTTTGGATATTCACAGTTACTCTACAAAGTAAAAAAAAAAAAGGATCTCTGCAAAATTATATACATTAAAAATTATATAATAAAGCAATATTCACAGGTATGTTCAGCATGATATATCTATCACCATCACAGCAAAAGTCAAATAAATGCTTATTAAATGTGAATTAACACATAATACCTAACTCCAAAAAAAGTGACCCACACTTCTGCAAAGCCAGGTGTTAAGAGTTCCCCAAATATTAGTAGAGAAACCTAAATTTAAAAGGGTTGTTTAATACCTTAGAGAGTGTCTGTGCTCTTCTCAGGATCTTGCAAAATGGGATATAATCTTCTAGCATAACATATGTACTTATATGAGAATTTGTGCTGCATTGTACGCAATGACAGAGTGCAGAGCTCTCTATTTGCTATAGCTATGCACTGATGATGAATTACAAGTGAATTTATTTTTGTACAAGTGAACAATCCTAAATGTAAATGTTTATTAGAACTTTTGTTACTGCCTCAATCGAAGGCATTAGTTAACTTGCTATTATTGCAGTGCAGTAAATGACAGTTGGCCTCTATTTTACTTTTTGTAAACATATACATGAATGCTAACCACACTTTATATTTTAATATTTTATCCCAGATTTTCTGCTGGTCTGGTTACCAGCAGTGACTGAATTTGTGAACAGATGGAGCAGGAGTTGTGCTAAGACTTTTCAGCCTGGGCAAAGCTTATAAGAGTCTAGATTTCTGTGTTTCTTGAGGGAGTGGAAACAGCAAGTGCAAGAGGGAACAGAAAGTATGCCAGCAGATTCTAGGACATCCAAGATTTTCTGCACATGCTGAGAGCTGATGCATTATGAAGAGGGATTCTTCAGTAGATGGACAATGGCAAAAGGAAGGACCATGCTCCTGATAGCTATGTGTATCTACGAATGGATACAAAAGGAGGCTCCTTGCCATATCTGAGCTCTCAGATCGGCCCTGCCTCACCACTGAGCATGTACTAGCACATGCAGAAAAGGGTCTGCCTGCTCAGTGGCTTCCCTCCCATCCTCAGCGTGTGAAACCACTTGCCAAATTCGGCTTTAGAATTACATTCTCCCTTCAGTAAGGTAGTACCTCTGCTTGCAGTACACAACAGTTTAGCCTCTCAAGAGGACTAGGTGACTGGGTTTGGGCATCATAAATCAGGCTACATGATTCAACCATCTTTTTCTTTGGTTGCACCCTCCATGAGATTTAGGAAATGTTTCAAGTGATACCTTCAGGAAACCTATCTTCCCAAGTAAAATAGAATAACTCCTTTAGTTTATTTTCTTACATAAACCCTCAGCTTATTATAATAATCAGCTGATAATAGTGTTTCTAAATGTGAAACTTCTAGGATTGTTTGCCACTCAAAACGGCACCTTGAGACAACCTGTGTTATTAGTCCTTTTTTTTCAGCATCACACACGTACTGTTTGTACAATCCATGTAATGAATAGTATAAAATATCTTTATTTCACTTCTGACCTGATATCATGAGTGAAGTTAGAAAATATAATCTTTGTACTCACCCCAGCCTTTGGTTTAGCTCCAGAGCTAGCTACCAAACAGGGAGATGCTGGGTCAAGAGCATGGATGTTAGGACACAAGTTTGTTTGTGAGTGACTTACTGAAGCAACATCCACTCCGCTTTCAGAACCAGATTCAACATCCTGTAAAAAAATGTTGCAAGACTTCTTAGTAAATGTGAATATGAAATAAAAATCTTGTTCTTCTAAGTAATGGAAGTATTTAGACAGGCTCAAATACATATGCTTAATTCTCTGTGTAAGAGTAATTCCCCTTATTCTTTTCCATTACCTACACATTCACTTGCTGCCCTTTTGAGTGTGGTGGTTTGCATTAGCTGCTGCTCTGAAATTATAAATCACCACTAACATCAAAGCCATAATTCCCCTAAATGTTAGAATCCAAGGTAAGAAAAATCAGTTTGGAGCTGCAGAAGTCTGACATTTTTCTCTGATGTTCAGTATTTCCTATGTGCTCCCACCTTCTGTCTCTGGCAGCACTGCAAGCTCAGTGAACATCTGTAAGCTATTACACAGCTGAAATGACATCACTATGCAGCAGTTTATACAATTCAGAGGTACAGCTCCCTAGTTTTTGGAATCAGCAGACACTTATCAGCCAAATGCTATTTCTGGTTAAAATGGCCTTACGTTTAATGACACTGATTACATTCCTTTTTTGAGAAAAAAAGAAGAAGAAATATAGTATGTTTTATTGTTGAGGAAGTAAAAATATAGTGCTTGCTTGATTTACTGCGTAGAGCGAGGGCAGGGATTATACTGCTTGCAGATAAATTGTGACACATGTCTGGCAAAGAGATGGCTATGTGTAGAACCAGCCATATACTCTCAGGATTATTAGCCAAGGTGCAGCCTGTGTGAATATAGCTACACAGTACACAGAAAAAAGCCTCAACTATTAACCCCAGCCAGCTCTGAACAGGCAAAGCCTCAGTTTCCTAATACCAAGTTCCTAGAAGAGGTGAAATATGGGGTAGAGACATCTCAGGGGTTCTGCTCCTGAACTGGAAAGAAATGGCAACCCTTTGATTCATTAATTCCAGCTAAGTCTCTGGTCTCTAAACTGAAGCTGCCAATTAGACAGGCGCCTCTACACCAAGTATGCAAATGTGCTGTTTTCTGAAAAGGGTTAGAAATTAGAGACAAGGCTGCACTCTAGGTAGGATCAGGCATTTGAGACACTATTTCCTGCCAGTGAGTCCTCTGCCATGTGAAGCATTGGGAAATGCAGCAGAGCCATACAAATGCTTTGTAGAAGTCACCTTGGGTACAGCTGCTCTTAGAAGGTTCTGCTTTGCAGAGCTGTGCTGCCACAGTGAAGAACCATGCTCCACGCCCTATTAGCCATGGTTTTGCATCACATTCAAATGCTTCATTACTGTAAAATCAATACAAGACTGAACACGATGCATGAACGTCCTGAAAACCAAATCTTTTGATCCTCTGATTCATAATACTTAAAGGCTCAAAAATTCTTAGAAAATTAGTGTATATATATAGCATATATACCATCTTTGATGCAAGCTGTCTTTCTAGAGGGCTGCTTTGCAGCATGGAAACAGGTACCACCTCTGATTATCACGCAGACTTACTTATACAGACTACCTCAACTCCCTTTATTGCTGAAAGAAATTAGGTCAAATGCTGGCACAGATTGGTGAGATATAGAGAACAGATGTTAACATCGTATTTCGGCTTTCCTGTGGCATCAGTGCTCAAGGAGATACTGTAAGAACATTGATATCCAGGGGGAAAACATTTAACTATTAAAAGGGTAATTATCTTATGTCCTTTAAAAATGATATATTATATAATCTTCAGCTGACCAAACCCACTGAAATTTAAATACAACTTTTCTCACCTACAGACCACTCACTTGACTATATAGCAATAATGAAGTCTGGCTTTAACAGGAAAACCCCCTCATTATTTAAGAGAAAATACCACTAACAAAAACAAATGACCTGAGTGTTAGCCTAGAGATCTCGGGGCAGTATTTCTCAGGTTTCTTAAATTGAAAAACAGCTGCAGCACATGTGGGTGAAATTAGTAGGAAGCCTGCATGAGAACACCTTGGGTCAGCCATTTCATGTTCTTCATAGTTACATGTGTAAACATTTTTCAGAAAAAAAGAATGCATCAATCATGTTGGTGAGCTGTCCAGCCTCCCTTTGGACTACTCTCAGCAAGGAATTCTTGCATTTAAATTAATAAAGCAATTAAAGAAATTTAAAAAAATTAAGGGCACCATTATGCCCAGAATCTTATTTTGAATGACACAGGATTTCCTAAGTGTGTCTCTGCCAAAAATTTCATGGACCCTCCCACTAGCAGAAGAACAAGACCTGTAGCTCAGACTTACTTTCAGTTCTATTTAATGTCAAATGACACATACACACATGCTTTGAGACTGGTGTGATCCTGACTCTGTGTTGACTCTGCATTTATCGTAAGTGATAATTAGAGTGCCAGACATTTTCTGAATCTTGTTGATCTCCCTTTCTTTCAACTGGGAGCTCTGAAGCTCTCATTTATGACATGATGCCAAAAGGAAATAATGGATGCCATTATTACTGCCTTCAAAACATACATACAAACAACAATACAAGACAAATTCTTTACAAAAAGAGATTTAGTTCTGAAACCAAGGAGCTGATAAAAGCGAGGACTGAAAGAAAAAAAAAGGTGAAGTAAAAACAGATTCTACTTAGATGAAAAAGAAAGATTAAGCAAACTAGCTTACAGGTATATGTCTCCGTTTGTATGTTGGGGTGCTGGATGGGGAAGAGCCTGCACTGAGAGCATTTTCAATATCCTGGTCAAGCTGGTCCAGTTTCATAATCAACAGCACCATTGAATCCAGTCGTGATCGATCCCGATCTTCTGTTATTTCCTAAGGAACAGAACATACAATTGCTAAATCTGAAATGGCATTACTTGGAAAGAATAAGCTTAAATTAAGAAATCTCTGTTTCTTAATTTGGCATGAAAGTACACTAAATAATAAGCAGAAAATTCTCTTTTTGGGGAAAAATGCTGTTTTGTGTAATCAAATCACTGAGCATTGACTTACTGCTGGGAAAACATTTTTTATTAATATTTAATATGCATCCATTATAGCAATTAAATTTTTTAAAAAAGCACAATTGCTTGGTCCAAATGCATCATTACCATTTTCTTGATACACATACTCCTTAAACAGCGACTGAGTCTAAAAACTCCTCCAAATATTGACCCCAGGTTAATTAATTTGATTGTGCAAATACAAATTATGAAGGTTAATGTATGATTGAAATGGGAGAAAAGAAAGTTCACAGAACCCACTTTCCAGCTGAGGATAACCACAACTGCTTTTCCTTATAAAACTCATCAGCATAACTATGTTTTGTCAATTCTTGGAAGAGATTTCTGTCTTGGTTGGAAATTCTTGATATATGTGAGATACGTTAACAGTATAGTAAATACATCATTGTAGATCCTTTGACTGGAAAGAGAGAAGAATAAGGGGTATTCACATCACAGCCTTAAACACCTAATTTATGCAGCTTATTTCCCTATTCTCCATTTGTAGCAAATGGAGACAGAGAAGTTCCTCAAAAGAGCAACTTAAAGCAAGGTCTTCAGTTAGATGGACTAAATAATGCTCTCAGGAAGTTCCTCCCACTCTTTCCCCTTTACATAGAGAGTTAACACAAATGTTAGCCAACTAGTCCGCCTCAGATTTCAGGAATATGAAAATCCCCACTGGTTCCTGTATGGATTTTCACAATAGGAAATTAGAAAATAAGAAGTACCATTAACTCACTTAAAATAATATTTTTATAAATCCTTCTGAAAGAATGGAAACAAAGATGTTATAATTACTTCATCGTGTCCAAGAAGTAGGTCATATAAATACCCAAATCAACCTTTTTGATAATCATTAAACTGTTTTTCAGGCTATAGAGCAACTTCTCTAGTTAGTTAGGATTTATTGGCTTTTTTTTTTTTTATAGACTGCTTCAAAGATGTTGCAAATCAGGAATGAAATAATTCCTGCTAGAATTAAAGGAACTGTATAGATAAAACAGTCATATAAAACATAGTCTACATGGTCTTTATATGAAGACAGAGGTGACGAAGGTTAGTTAACTAAATGTTAGGAAAGCAGAAATACAAATCTGTCAGTCCATAGCAGAGCTATGAACAATGTTCATAGCAAAGGCCAAACCCAGGAAAACTGTGTATTTCGTTTTTTATCATGACATGGTATTTTGGATTGGGTTGCCGAAAAAGCTGATGAATTTGCAGGACCTCCTGATGAACCTGAACTGAGTTAGAATGACCCTGAGAGAGCATTACCTCAAAACAATGTAGCAACCAGTGAAATAGGTTAAGTTTCACTTTCTTTCAGACTGAAAACATGATGTGCCAAATGATTCATTGAAACTCCATGCTTCTTCATTTTAACAGATGTTAAACTGATGTCTGAAATTTGGAAATGTCAGAACAGTCATTTCATCTAATCTGCATGGGTGCAGAAGGCCCCACTGAGCAAATAAGGGTCTGCTAACGAAGGAGACATGGCCGCCTTTGAGGCATGGGGCTATGTTTGCCATTGTGAGCGAGATTGTAGACAGTTTAACCATCCAGAGGGGGCCAGTGCTGCTACCAAAACTAGCCTCCTACCCAGTCTCCTAACTGTGTATTTATTTCTATTAGTTTTTGCTTGGAAATATACCACTGGAAAAGGTAATCAGCCTAAAATTTACACTTGACTTAAAACCCCAAAGTTAATTGCCACAGCAGAAAAAAAATGAGTGGTGGTGACTGGGGGATGTGTGTGTTAGTTTGTTTTGTGGGTTTTTTTCAGACTAGAGAGGTAACAGGCATTTTATATGAAGACAAAAAATCTGGAATTTTCCCCAAGCAAATTGTTTGACTTATCCTGCCAAAAAAATATGAGCTTGCTCTGCGTGTAGCAGATTGAGAATGCTGGAGAAGAATCTGCTGAAATGAAGAGGTGGCAAAATATTTCTCAAAGTGATATTCAGGCTTGACACAAAGGGCTGGCTTTGCAGGCAAACACCGCTTTCTGAAGGCAATAATATTATCAGTATGGAATGTAGCTATTCTGTTCAGAAGTCCCAGCAATGGTTTGTGGCTCTGGCTGGTGTTGACATCAACCTCGTCATGAGAAGTTTTAACATTTTAACTATAGTTTCTATTTTTACAATTTACTGACTAACACAATAATCACCTTCTGTTTGGCCACAGCTCTATTAAATTGTATACATGAAAACCTAAGCATTAAACCAAAAATTTAACAGATGCAAAAAAAAAAGGCTAATCTTGAATTGGAAATTCAATACAACACACTAAATAAGTATTATTGTAAGATTAATTTATGTATAGATAGTTTTGCCTTGATATTATCTAATAAATTTCCAAGAGCTTTATAGCCTATTTGTCTTTTTTGTATCTCCCTTGTGTGTATATTCTGAATTTTATTACTGAAGTGTGATATGATCTAAAGCCAGCAAGATATTAGCATTTTGTTTTCTTTTGAAAACACAGTATTTCCTTTGCATCTAATCTTTCACATTTTCCCCCACTGATAGCTAGTTACCTTCCAAATTAGAACGCAAAAATATAAACTACATTTATAGAATTATACAGAAATCCTACCTTTACCATTATGAAGCAAAAACTTGGGCATTAGAAGGCGCCTGGTCAAAGACTGCCCTTACAACCTTAATTTCTGCCTTCAGGCATTTGCATTGGGCAATTCAGGAATGTATCACAAACATACACAGTAGGTCAAACTTGAGATGTTAATTTGTCTGGAGATTTTATTTTTAACATGTATCTACACAAAAAGGAAATACTTTAGGCCATGAACTGGAAAAAACCCAATATTTCTTTTCATTTGTATCCTCACTGGTGTGATATAGGAGCTAGTTAAAATTTAATATATTCATATGTTTAGAACAGAAAGCATTGTAACTGTTCCCAATATGAAGGATGCTTGAATTACTCTTAAATTAAGTATTAAAACCCCAAAGTTAAGGTCATATTAAAAGAAATCCAAACGTTTTTGCAAGGGAAACAGTTCACAAGCCTTGCTGCTATCATCAGCAAACAATGTTAATAAAATGAAAACATTTTTGAGAACACGGTTGCAGATGAGATTCAGCCACTTTTTTAGACGCTTGTAATTTCAGAGCTTATATTGTTATTGAAAAGGATAACACTATTTTTTTCCCTGTGTACTCCTATGTCTTCAAGCGCTTGTTTGTCTTTTTACTACCAAGCTGCTTTGTGCTTGCATTTTACAAACTGAGGTTGATTATTAACATGATGTCTCTATAGCATTCTGCATGGAGAACACCTGGCTATTTCTGAATATAATGTTCTATGCGCATAATGTTATATTTTTTATTTTGAAAGTTTGATGGATAAACAACAAACATTGTACAAAAGCAGCATTAATCAGAGTATTTCTAAAAAGTACCCCCCCGGCCCCCCTTTTTTTTTAAGGTTGCAACACTTTTATACCCATATTATCAGTATATTATAATAATCTTAACCTACTCAAAGAAAAGAAATCAGTTAAGGAGTACAACACTAGTTAAGTTTGGTATTAATACGTCCATTTTGTCTTCTCAGGGCATGGCAAAACAATTGAAGCAGATACCCTTCACTTCTCTTCAACCCTGTATTTCTCTAAAAGTATTTTTCCCCTTCTCCTGTAGCCACTGTTTTTCATCACACACACACTTTTCCTTTCTACTGTAGCCCCTTTTCCCACATACTTCTTTCAGCTGAGTAGAGCTGAAGCAAAAGGTACCTTTTGAAAAGAAGTATGCATTGTTAAGAGTAAAACCCATTTTAATTTTCACAGCAAAAATTTTGTGCAGAAGTAGTTAGTACACAAAACTAACATTGTGCTCTCTCTCGATACCCTTAGGGGGATTGAATCACTCCTACTTTTCCCTGTAAGTGCTCCCTTTCAAAGCATCTGTTGGTTTCCAGACCAGAGCAGACCCCCACTAGTGCCAGTGGGGTCCCCTGTGGTTAAGGAGTAGAGAGGATGTCCCACTACGAGCAGCCCCCTGTTAGGGCCATGAGGGCACCACCAGCCTCACTCCTCCCTGACACTCCTGGGTCAAGATGCTCATGATTTCTGTGAAAAGGAGGCCTTGGTTTTTAGAGGCAAGCCCACTGCACAACTGACAAGGTGAGCTTGATTACCCACAAAAGAAAAGGATCTTTTATGGAAAGAGTTGGCTGAATTTTGTCTGGTATTCTTGATGTGCAGCCAGCTGGACTGACTTAAAATCTTGTATTAATGCTGTGTATTGCAGATGGCATTAAATTACTCATTCATGTCTTTCCTTGCTAAAAAGCATCCTTTTTGAAAAGTAGAAAGTTATTAAATCACTGATTTTATACTGTGAAGGTTTTCATCTGAACTGAAAACAAACAAAGTATAATGCAAAATACGCTATTGTGGAATTAATCTGTTGATTTTTACAGATTTAAGCAGGTGTATAAATCAGATGTGTAATTTTCGTCCTCCTACATTGCAGTGTACAGTTTAGAAGCTTTGAAATGTAACTAAGAATTTTATCTTTCTGTAAATTTACACTCTACAGTATCATATTAGAGTTCTATTCTTCATTATATTGGAGGGACTGCAGGTGGAGAACATTAAAACAAAATGAAAAAGCTAAAGCACTCCATTCCTTTTTGACATAAGACACAAGGCCTAGACACCAGCAAAAATCACAGTAAGATTATTATTATAAATCATAATTTGAACTAATATTTAGAATAGACTGAAAATGGAACAAATAACATAAGCACACACTGGTGAACACATGCACAAGTGAGGAGACGTGCTCATGCACGCAGCTATCCCTACACATTCACACGAGTTTTTGGGAAAGTAGCTTTTCTTTTAATTTTTCTTACAAGACCTTTAGATAGCTGACTCAATTTTTCCAGATAGAAAATATTCATCAGTACTGGTTTATGTGCGCTTTTTAATTCCTGTTAAACCCATAAATAAGTTATGTTTGCAAAAGTGAAGTCTTCATAGGCACTTGATTGCTATATAATGTTGCAACTGTGACTTAAGAGAAATGTAATAAATACAATTACATCAGAAAGTCAACCTATGAATAGCATATTCTCTTAACAAAACACATGCTTTTTATACTTCCAGACAAAAAATATGGCTCCTTCTGTGGAGCATGGCGCTTGCAGGGATACCGCTGCACTCTCTGGGAAAAAGAGGAAAATGTGTTGGAAAATGACAGAGAGCATAAAATCCACGTATACCCTAGCTGGTAAGTTCCAGGAACGGGAAGATTTCAGGACTAGAAGTGAGGTAAAGCTTCTCCATTTCCCTAGCTTTTCACAAGACCTTTCGAACTCATGTGCTATTCACAGACATGGTCTCCTGAATTTAACCTGATTCCGCTGCAGAAACTTGCCATCTTTCATGTTCTAATTTAATCTAATTTAATCTAAATAAAAGCATACCTCTTTAGTAACTTCCTTTCTACAGCTGTTTTTGCCTAAACACATACTCAACCTGTAGGCTGTACTCCAGTTTAAATCAGGTAATTTTGATTGTAGTTTTCCAGATCAGCCAAGTAAACTATCTAGCAGAGATGTTATTTTAACAATGAAATTTAGCAATTCACTATTGATGAAATGGAAAAATCACTCAAAAACCTTGAGGCAAAATAATCTGAGGAACCATTATTACATGGCTGTGTTAACTCAGCAGGGATGGCAGGCAGTAGTTACTCATGAAGTAGTTGCTCTTGAAACACAACAATTCTGTAGTAAGAAACTAAGTCGATCAGGGTCGCTTCCTAGCTAATGTCTTATTACCACAGGTAGATATTAATGGAAAACATAGGCTTCTCAGACTGTTATTACTGCATTGACATTATACCAATTCTCCTGCAATACTAATGCAGATAATAATCAGTGGCACTAATTCAGATAACCAACAGAAACAAAACCAAAAGTAAAATTAACAACTCTAAATGGTATCTCTTGTCCAATGTAGAAGATAATTTTCTTATACTTACAATACAATTTCATAAACTACAGATGATGAGTGAAATCCAGCTCTCTGTCTTTGGAGTCACACTTGTCTACAGTAGCCAGTCTGATGACACCCAACTCCCAGTAATCATTCCTGATTTAGGATCATGTCAAGATTACGACTATGAAAATTTGCCAAAATCAAATCCCATAGAGGCACAGAGCACAACATGAACATAATCTGTCTCCATTGGGTGGAAAAAATTAGTTAAACATAAAATCATTAATCGTGCTCTTTCCAGCAAAAACAATATTCAATTACTTTCCAATTTCCTTCTTCATGTTTTGTAAATTAGCATTATACTTATTCTATAAGTCACCTTTTATGTCTACACTTTTATGGCTATGACTTACAAAGAAAGCAAAAAGCAAGATTTTACCTTTACTGGACCCCATTTCTGTTTGCTATGAGGGGAAAGACTTCTGCTTTGTGGAGAATATTATGACAGCAATCTGAGCACTAATTATCCAACTGGAAAAATACTGTGATTAAATGGAACTGTGATTAAATAGAATGTGAGTGATAGATGACTGATACTGCATTTTTTATATTATTGTAAAACTACCTCAGATCTAGTAATTTTGTGCAAAATCAACAAGAAAATACTTCAGTGACCTTCTCATTGCTTTCCTATTATGCTATAAATCAAACAAGGCAAAACAGTGACTCTATATTCATCATCAGAAGTGAAATCAGCATCAGCGACATTATGAAATTTGGCTTGGATATATGTCTGTTGGCCTGTGTTTTATAAATACACAAATAAGTGAATCTATTTGTGTACTTATATTTCATATGCCTACTTCAGAGATTGATGGAATGGGAGATGTTTTGGTTTGGTTTGTTTTAGTTTCGCCATTAAATCAGAGGGAGGTTTTGCCCTTCAGCAGATCCATTCTGGTCTTTATGATTTTGTTTAAGCATAATTTTAAATATTTAGTTTGATAAATCAAAAAGCCTGAAAGTAAATCAAGAGAGAAGAATTGATGCCAATGATCACTCACAGGCATCCTCATATCTATTGAAATCAAATGAATTAAGAATCATTTCTGTAGGACTGTGGAAATTCAAAACTCCAAATTCTATCATCTGAAAGGAACAGCATGTGAGAAAATATAAGTAAGTTGATCAAAAATCAGTGAGTATCTTTGAATTTATCTATTATTATCCTTTGTATTTTATATAATTTTAAAATGTTATATCACAATTTTATTATCTGTATAACAGTTAATAATGCAAAGACTTTCTGAGGACTTCACTTTCTATGATATTAGATATTAATTTCTCTGGGCAATAAAACTGATCATTTGGAAATCAATATTTGAACTGTGGCAAGTTTTTTGGACTCCAGCTGTTCACATTCGTCCACTTTGGAAGTGCTTGAGAATGAGAGTTACAGGTGTCTGGATGCCTGATGTGGCACAAACACTTAGGACACCCCGTTCTTAAAATAAAATTCAGATTTAGGGAAGTATAACGGAATATATGACAGACACAAAAGATTTCATATATTTGGCCCATTAGTATACTTCATAACTTACTCGCGATTTGTTCCATCTTAAGTCATGAGACACTGCTGGAAACAAAGGTGAGGATAATTATGAGCCAGCAATGCAACCTCATGGCAAAAAAACATTGACAGTATCTGGGCTGCACTAGGAAGTACGTTGCCAGCAGGATAAGTTGGGGATTCTTCCCCTCTATTCAGCCCTGGCAAGACACATCTGGGTTCAGTGCTGGATCCAGTCCTGACCTTCCCACTACAAGAGATACATGGATATATTGGAGCAAGTCCAGTGATTAAGGATTTGGAGCACCTTTCATATGAGGAGAGGCTAAGAAAGCTGGAAATGCTTAGCCTGGGGAAGAGAAGGCTCAGGAGGGATCTATCTGATGAGTAAGAGGATAGAGCCAGGCACTTCTTAGTGGTACTCAGAGACAGGACAAGAGGAAATGGGAACAAACCAAGATACAAGAAATTCCATCTAGACCCAAGAAAAAAACACTTTATTGTGAGGGTGACTGAGCAAAGGAATAGGTTCCCAGAGAGGTTATGGAGTCTCCATCATGGAGATATTAAAAGTCTTTCTAGACACAGTGCTGGACAACCTGCTCAGACTCTGCTTGGACTAGGCAACCTCAAGAAGTGTCTTCCAACCTCAACCATTCTGTGATAGTTTTTAACACTTCTTGCAATATGCTTTTTGAAGAGGACACAAATGATACTATAGTGAGAACCAGTGTAGCATTTAAGGTACTTTGCTTAAACCATTCTCTCCACCTGTGATCTCCTTGCCTCAATTTCCTCACCCTTTGTCAGTCTTAAGGTTTGAAAGAGACAAAGAATAGGTACATGGACAGAACAAAATAAGGCTTATCATAGGTTAATTGGTTGGATAGGACTTCAGAGGTGTCTGGACCAAAGTTGTCCTCAAGCAGGGCCAGCTGTGAGATCAAACCAAGCTGTTCAGGGCTTGATTCAGTCAAGTTACGGAAACACCCAAGGACAGAGAATGCGTACCCTCCCTGGGCAACCTGCTCTCGTGCTTGACTGTTCTCATGGAAAAAAAACCTTTTCTCTGAAGAGATCATCTAATGGATTTCAAACCTGGAAATAACTAATTGTTTACAAATGGAAAGTAAACCCAGTACTTTCAGTTTTACACTGCACTGAAGATGCTGCAAAGAGGATTGGGGAAGAGGAATGATATAAAAACTACTTTGTTCTCCAGTTTACCAATGAAAACACAGAAACCAGGTAATTGCTACTACCTATATGAAGTACATTAGTGACACTCTACCCCACAATACCTGAATATACCACAATAGTAGTACTGAGCAGCCTCCTGAAATTAATAGGACTCTTCCTATGACTGCAATGATCTTTGAATCAGGCCTAAGACAGACATGAGAATTAAAACCCACAAACCACTGTACAGTCTAACTTCTCCCAGGTGAGAAATAGAGGTTCTTGTCTTAAACGGTTATCATGCCATCCTAGTAAATTAATAGTTTTAAGAATACAGGCTGCACTGTCAACTCAATCTTTTCAGATAAGGTATCTGTTCATTAATATGACTGTGATGTCAATAAATGAAAAAACAGCCTATTAAAAGACCCACAACATAATCCTCTTACTAATAGTACCTTAATCAATTTGCCTATTATTTGTGTGCATTGGGGTGAGAGTCTCCACTGAATGTTTCAAGTCCAGTTAACAGGTTGCATAATATTTCCTATATTTGCTTTTCTTTGAAAGCAAAATGTTTCTGTGAAGCTAGGAGGCATTATGGAAGAAATGTGCTGTTATACAAAAATTTTGTAACAAATCCTCTAACGAGGGGAGCAGGTTTAGCTGGTTATTTAAACTTGTAAAGCTTGCCATGAGGGCTTCACTTGAAGACATTCAAGTTATCATTCAGCTGGATTTTTTTGGTAAAAAATATAAATATTTAACTGCTTCTGCCTTTAACTTTAGTTTTATATTACTCTTTTGAGTCTTGTGGGTTTATTTATATTTCTGTGTATTTCCAAGTCACATACACACACACACACATGCATGCACTCTGATTTGTGCAGCAAAGAGGCTTTGTACATTGATGATAGGTTTAAATTTGGCATTTTCTAAATGCAGAAGTAAATATTGCAAGTTTACCTGGAGAGACTAATTAGAAAAATAGATTGGGTTGGCTCATTACCAAGAGTTGCCTGAGAATTTTTATATATTGAATGACAAAATGTAGGAACATTTTTTGATAGCCTGCAACTCACTGAAATCAGCCCAGTGCTTACAGCTTCTGAGAAACCAGTCATTTATTTAGATATCTAGCTAGAGACAGAAGAATCTGTATTTATCATTCTGGTTTTGGTAATCTTGCTCAAGTTAGCAGTTTACATGGGAGATTCACTAGGCTTTTTTGCCAAACACAAACAGTTTCCAATTCCTTTTATGTCTGGAGGAGACCATTAGAAGAGAGAGAGAATTGAAGAAAGCTGAGAGAGGGTGTGTTCAGCAAAGAGTATTTTCTTCCCCTCTCCCATGGAGCATGACCAGATTATGGACACCACTGCAAAAAGGCAACAAATATGGAACTTCAGTGCTGATGGTAGACAGAATGAGGTGGGGGATTCAATGTGGAGAGAAGAGCTTAAGTTCTTGTGTGGAAAGCTATATTTAGAGACAGGTATTTACCAACCATAATGAATCTCAGGGACTCCAAGCAACCTCATGTCTGAAGGGACACCCAGGATCAAGGCACAGAAAGTGTGAAACCTACTAAGATGCATAAAACCTACTTTAAATGAGTCACCAGTTAATCTCCTCTACTGCAGAATGGACCTACATCATTTGTGCAGTGAGGACAGTATCACAGCATCACATGAGAATCAAACCCCATAAACCACTCACCAGCTTCTTCTGGGTGAGAAATAGAAATGACTATCTGAGGTGGTTAAAATGTTAACCTATTAAATTAGGAACGCAGGTTGAACGAGGTGAGGCAATATGATGTGAGGTGCTCTACACATGATATGACAAGACCTGGTTACAGTCCTATTGTCAAGATGGGCAAAGTAGAAGACATAATTCGGGGTTGTGGTTTTTTTTTTCCTTTGTTGTGCTATTTAGCAGCATTAAAGTGCAGCACTGCAGATCAGATAATAAGGCTTGTAGAAAAATGAAGGAACAAATAAGTACCACTAGGTTGAAACTGGCATTAAAAAGGCAAAGCAATGGCTAGCAGAGTGGGAAATATTAATGTTAATCCAAATAGGACACTTTTGTGGTACAGAAAACAACAAAAATATAGGAGTGGAGTTATTTTCTGCAAATGTAGAAGAGCAAACTTCACAGAAGTTTGACAATGCAGAAAACTTTCCTGCACTGTTAGTATTCTGTCCCTGCATAGACCACCCTTCCATGCAAAGCTATTTGGAAATCTCTTTTAAATATTTTGGTGTTACTTCTAGTTCATTTCATCAGAAAAAAATGCACTAACTGAAGATTTTTAGTCATGCAAGTGACCTGAGAGAATTGTTTAAAGATTTTCTTAGGCTTACTGTTGTGGCAGATGTAGCAACGGATGATGAAGGCTGTTGCAAACTTCCAGAAGTTATAGCAGTTTCATGTTTTTCTTGTGCAGATGTTTTGTGACAAATAGAGGGAAGCTGAGCATTTAAACTCTTCTCTAAAAAGACTGAATTTGTTTAGAAACAGTGAACTTCAAAATAGCACTACTTCTTTCAGAAGCAGAATGTTCTCTGCAACAAAAACACTGGAACAGATTCTCAGAACGCTACTTATGTTTGCGTGTGACTTGCATGACACAGTTGATTTAGTTGTCAGTATATAGAGAAAAACATTTGTAAAACTGAATAACCTTTTTACCGCAGGGCTTAATCAATGTAACCCCCCCCAAATCATTCTAACAGTGATGGTATTTATAGCACATGCCTCTCCAAGAACAAGACCTTGAATAAGGAGACCAGTGTCTCTTCCTACGATTAAGGACAATGTTCAGAAAAAGTTCTGGTCAAACATTATTTGAAAGTCCCGGAGATCAAAGATCTACTTGCTTGCCTCGTGGTTTTGCCCACCACACTGTTGCGAGACTGGTGCTTTACTGTAAATCCAAGTATTCTGCACAGCTTCTCTATGTTTACTATCTGAAGACTGATCGTTAGCTATATAAGTGCACTTGATTTTGCCTCTAGCCATGAGCTGAGCTTTTTGACTATACCTCTCCATGGATTGTGCAGGGTGCTCATTTCTTGCAAAGATTCCTTTCAATACCGAGACAAAACTCTAAGGGATGTTCACTACTGTATAGTAAATCCACTACTAAACCTTACAGTAGTCAATGATTTAAAATGTACTTTCATCTTATATGATATTAATAACAGTTTAGTATTTCAAGATTCAAGAGTGATCAGAACTCAATTCTTTAGTAACTTTGTTCTGTTTTTAGTTGTACTCCAAACTTAGTTTTAAAAAAAGAGATATCTAAATCATGATGTGATACAGGTCATGGTTTCATGGTTACTTTAATTCTCCCCAAATTCACAGTTCTACTACAAATTGCTGTTCCCTCACCTACTCTTCCAGGCCACCCCACACCTCCCCTTGTGCCAGCACTAGTTTCCAGTAGTGAGCCAGTGGGGATCCAGCTGAACATCGTCCCTGGGAAAGAGGTAGTGTTGAGCAGGGTCAGTTCCCCAGTCTCGTTCTATGTGCAGCCATGCAAATGTCAGTGCTGGCCAAAGAAAGCCTAACAAAGGCAGGACAAAAACCTGTAAAAAATTTTTCTTTTTTTTTTCCAAGAGCCTGGATTTATGTAACTTAGTTGGTGAGGGTCTGAAAGGTATACTGTCAAAAAAAGAGAAGTCAGCTGCTGTCTCCTGCCCCTCAATTCACCCATGTATCCTTCTTTAGCTTTGCCAATCTCTGCAGCTGATGAAATGCTAGAGATTTTTTTTTTTTTTTATGTTACAAGTTTGTAGGAGAACATGATAGCATGAGAAAAATCCATTGCTAATTTTTTATATTCAGTGAAAGGAGTTTAAATACCTTGTTTTCTTGGAAAAGAGCTCATTCTTTCCCATGTGAAAATTGGATTGTCCCAGTGACAATTACTTTCTTATTAAATTACCTCTGCACAGTAATATTTAATCTAAGGGTAGTTTTGTATCACAATCCACAGCACATTGTTATTTATGAGAACTGTTATTGGTGACTGAGTAGATGGTGGTAAAAAATCTTGATCTTGAATGAGGATAAAATTTGTGTTTGTGAATAAGACCGAACCAAAGTTAGAGTTCAGGTTTGGGTTAAGATCCAACACCCTTGAATTTTCAGAACTTGTATCAGCAAAAGTGTTTCAACAAAAGGGTTACAAAATTAGATGTTAATGTCAGACTTCTTAGCTTAATTATATGGAAGCCTAGTCACAGGCAAATCAAGCCCCCCCCCAGACTGGGATTGGGGTCAAATATGTGGTGAGTGGAAATACTGATCAAGGGAACAGTTATTCCTTTTCAGCCACAGGAAGAAAGATGCTGGATGGCTCAAAAAGTCTTCATAGAGCACACTCTCTCTTTCACTTTGAATACTTAGCAAGTAGTAATAAATGGCAATGAGAGGTTTTGAGAAATTACAGAATCAAAGGAAGCTGGATCACCCTTTATATGGCACACACCGTATTTTACAACTAAGATACTTCCGGGATTAAATAGCCAAGATGCTGCAGTTACGTCAGCTTCTCTAAAATTCTGCACCAATTACGAGATGCCTTCTGCAGAGCTGATAATGGCCCAAATTGGGTAAAAACTGCCAAAAAAACCCCTTGTTTACCTCAGACACCCCTTAACAGCAGCTGTCTTCTGTATATTGTTGTCTGAAATTCATCAAAGCTGTGTCTGACCATGTGGTAAGTGGTTGACTGGAATTTTGTAAAAGTCTGTGGTTCAGACAAGGAATTCCGCTTTTCTTTATAATATATTCAGCTATTTCATGTATGCCTTTGAAATATGTTTATGTGCACTGGAATTATTCTAGCTATTGAATGTTACTCAATGGGGTTGAGCTGTGCACAGAGCACAGCACTGAGGCCTTGCTCAGACACACACTAGCCTGTAAACTAACCTTTAGGGTTGACTATCCACTCACATCAAAGGACATAACCCATGTAACACACAACCAAAAGACAAAGTTACTCTGAAAGCCTCATTTTTCTGCAACTACCTTTTTGAATCCTTGCATTCATTCTCCCCCCAAAAGTTTGCTGCTTAGATTTTTCTGTCCTTCACTTTAAATACTCATTTTCCTTTAGCATTTCTATGCTAAATCCTTAGCAGGCCCAAAGTTGCACCACATAACTGTTACTAATTTTCCATAAACATTTAAATGAATACAATTTGTATACTTGTGTTTAAGCATTCACTTCTTTTTCAACAGTAAGTTTAGCTTCTCAAGCCTAGTGACTATTTTCATCTGAAACCATTAACACTACCTGCTTTAAATATTACACAATATTAAATATCACACATTTAAATGCGCTATTAATAAGCTAACAAGAGAAAGCCATGGAATTGTAAAAAATACAACTGGAAGAAGTCTTGAAATCTGTCTCCCTCTCAATGACAGGTCTGTCATACTTGACAGATGGTTCTCCAGCTCCTCTTACAAACCTCCAAAACTGTGCCAAGCAAAGAAGGTTTTATTCCAGTGCTACTTTCCTTAGCACTAAACCCCTAATTCTAATGTGGAATCACAATCTTTCTCTAGCTTGAGCTCATTAATTCTTATTTTTTCCAATTTTTAGTATGCATGGCAGACTTTTCTTGTCCTTGGAGATGGTATTACATTCCCCCCTAGTCTCTTGTTCAAGCTCATTCCTTCTCATCCACACTCCAATGGCAGGGATCAGTTTCCTCCATCTCTGGCCATTCTCACATCTCTTCCAAGTCTCTCCTGGACTCTCCTTCTGAAGAGCAACTTGCAAAACCCTCACCATCAGGTGAAACTAACATAAAAAGTACATCTCTAGGAATGGAAAAGCACCGTATGCTCAGTACCTGAAGGGGGCCTACAACAAATCCCTAGAGGAACTTTTTACAAGGACATGTAGTGATAGGACAAGGGGTAATGGCTTTAAACTGGAAGAGGGCAGATTTAGATTAGGTGTAAGGAAGAAATTCTTTACTGTGAGGGTGGTGAGGCACTGGAACAGGTTGCCCAGAGAAGTTGTGGATGCCCCATCCCTGGAAGTGTTCAAGGCCAGGCTGGATGGGGCTTTGAGCAACCTGGTCTAGCAGAAGGTGTCCCTGCCCATGGCAGGGGGACTGGAAGTAGATGATCTTTAAGGTCCCTTCCAACCCAGACTATTCTATGATTCTATGACATTTTTTTGTTGTGACAGCAAATAAATGTCAGTTGAAGCCATTTTACCTCCTAGCATTTGTAAGGTGAAAAACACTGGCAGCTGACAGAGACCCGCAGGCAGTAAGCAGCCATCAGTTAGCAAGGTAACAACAAGCAGGTGAGATGAATGATTGTCAGGAATAGTTCATGTACAGCCAATCTTTTCTTGCAGGTTGAGGGACTGGCAGGCAGCAATCACTCCACAGCCATTGCCACAGCCCTCTCCTGCACTGGTGCTCCCTGCCCTCTATGGGTACAGGTTGGCATGAGCCCATACCTCATGCTGCAAGTCCTCAGCCCCCAGCTGAGGATGGAGCCAGCATTTTCCCAAAGGTGCACAGGGGTAAGAAGAGAAACAAGTAAGTTGAAACAAGAAAGGATCAGGAATTTTTTTTCTCCCCAGACAGTCCAGCTGTGGAGCAGGTCACTCAAAGAAGTTCTACAGGCTCCATCCTTGGAGGTTTTCAAGACCCAATTGGATAAAGCCCGTAGCGACCTGGCCTGACCGCAGATCTGGCCCTGTGTGCTGGTTTTGGCTGGGATAGAATTAATCCTTTTCATAGTAGCTAGTATGGGGCTATGTTTTGGATTTGTGCTGAAAACACTTTTGATAATGCTGAGATGTTTTCATTACTGCTGAGCAGTGCTTATACAGAGTCAAGGCCTTTTCTGCTTCTCCCACCACCCCACCAGTGAGTAGGCTTGTGAGGCACAAGAAATTGGGAGGGGACACAGCTGGGACAGCTGTCCCCAACTGACCCAAGGCATATTCCCGACCATATGAAGTCATGCTCAGCATATAAAGCTGGGGGAAGAAGAAGGAAGAAGGGGATGTTTGGAGTGATGGTGTTTGTCTTCCCAAGTAACCGTTACCCATGATGGAGCCCTGCTTTCCTGGAGATGGCTGAACACCTGCCTGCTGATGGGAAGTGGAGAATGAATTCCTTGTTTTGCTTTGCTTGCATGTGTGGCTTTTGCTTTACTCATTGAACTGTCTTTATGTCAGCCCATGAATTTTCTCACTTTTAGTCTTCTGATTTTGTCCCCCATCCGACTGGGGGGGAGTGAGTGAGCAGCTGTGTGGAGCTTAGTTGCCGGCTGGGGTTAAACCATGACACCCTGCTTCAGTAGACATGTCCTGAGGTCCCTTCCAACCAATTGCTAAGGCTGTCCTTAATTTTTCCATTGCCAGATGGAAACTATTATCTGCAAAAATTACTGGTAAAGTCAGATTGGGTAGAAAGTATTGATACTATTACAGAATGCAGCTATGCATTTTGCTCAATAATTTACCTCTTTACTGTATTCCACTTAGTGTTTTTACTGCTGTTGGATAGGTACTGGTGCTTTTGTATACAGCCTTACACATACAGGGTATGCTTGCCAGTCATACCCTGGAGCCATGCCCACCGGCAAAGGAATTACACTGCATTATATGATAACTAATCCTCTATTAGGAAATAGCTTCAAAACTAAATAGTACTCTATATTCTTTTTCAAAGAACCCATAATTTATTGCAACTAAGAGAAAATTCAGCACTATATATAGTGGGGATATCACTATATTATTTTCTTTCACATAATTTCATAACTCAGCCATGATGAATATTGTGTGACCTATACCAGGACTATCTGAGGATTTTCACTTCCTCTATCAGCAACAGCAAAAATATATTATTCCAAATTGAATGCACAGGTATTAGATGGAAAAACAGGTTTAGATTTTATTCTTCATGACTGCTTATTTTTCTACTTCCAGATTTTCTTTTGCAATGAAAGAATTGTAAAATTCTCAGACACTGAAGCAATAAGCTGCTCAAACCCCCTAAGTTTTTCTTACTATAAAGCCTGAAAACATCTCGTATGAATATACCAAGGTCAGGAAAAATTATTAAAGGAAACAAAACACATTAGAAATATTGATGTGAGAGATTATTGTGGATCATACCTGAATTCTTAACACATTTACTTAAAGAACACAGACTGTTTTTACACTGTCAATCAAAACAGTAATAAGGAGTAAATAAGCAGTAAATGACAGCCCGAGCTGAAACCTGAGCCCTTACCACCAGAGAGAAGCTAACTAGCAATGCGCTAGCTGGACTTGAGTCCAGCTGAGACTGGATTGTGGCCACAGCATTTTCCTTTTCCTTTTTGTTTCTGAGAGTTTCAGCTAGGCTGCTGCAGGTAACAGCATTAGCACTCAACTCTGACAGTCAGGATCAGGAGGAAGGAAAAGCGTTGTACTCTGCTCTGGTCCCAGCTGGGAGGTGAGCTCCTGCCTCCCAGCTCAGCCTGCAGCATGTCTACGTGCCTGCACATCTCTCCTCCATTTCGGGGAGCTGATGACTGACAGCTTCCCTTCACAGCTGCTGCCTCCCAGGAACAGAAGGGGAGGAGTGCCTGTCTCTCAGAAAGGACATGCTGCTCAAATTGAGTTCAGCCGGTCAGTCTGTGTCAGTATGTCTTTCCACAAAGGACCCAGTAGCCTACAATTAGGAGCTTGGTAATTTGAATGGGAGATGGGGTTGGTTATGAGTCCTAGTTTTGACTCATACCCAGCATATCTATGTTGCAAATATGACCACAGTGATGCAGGAGAATATAATAAATATAATTTATATATGTATAAAAGAGGGGAAAATGGATACAGAAGTTTATGTTAGTTCCAAGTGTGCCTTTACCAAATAGAAGGTTTGAGTTCAAGAGTTATCTCAAAGAGGAGATAGATGTCAAGGGCAGGATTAAACCAGATATTTTAACTAATGTTCAACAAACTTGTATTCCATTCCAATCTCCTCCCCAAAACAGTTATTGGGGTGAATACAATTTCATTCTTACAAAACAATTTGAAAATACTTTAATGATTTAATTTTAATATGGTTTTATTTATTTTCAGTTTTTTTTTTCCCCACCTGAATTTGTATTTCTTGCTGGAAGTCAATATTTCAGTAACTAGAGAATTCTAGTAATTATGGCCAGAAATATTAAAAAATCTCAGAACATGCTGAAAAAAAAAAATTGAAAATAAATATAACATTTGGAAATGTACTACATTTGTAGTAAGATTTTATTTTGAAAAGACTAATTTTGAATGAAAATGTAAAAATAAACTCTGGCCATAGGATGAGAATTGAAAAAAACACAGGAAAAGAAAACTCATAATGAGTAAGAAAAGAGAAAGATATGAAAGGAAGGAATAAGAAACTTAAAGTTGCTTCAGCATGAACAAAACAACAGTATTGTCAATCAGCACCTTGCTATGATTTTGGCACTGCACTTCTGGTGGATTTTAGCTGGACAAACAGGCAACTATAAACACTCAAGCAGGATGTTAATAACAATGAACAAGCTGCATTGTAAAAAAGCAGATGGAATAAAACTCATGCATGCCAAGAAGATAGGATGCAAAGGGCCTTGGAGAACATAGCATTTGGGACAGAATAAAAAAATAAAATATAAAAAAAAAAAAATCAGTATTTTGGGTTTGCTGTTATCCTTCACAAGTAGCCTGAAGTTTCATATGATCAGTGAACTGTAAAAAAGTTCAGATATGAACAGCAAATAGTGAGGGCTATTGTACAAATATTGAACATTACCATTTTGAGAAGATATTCAATTTATTTGTCTGGATTTAATTGTACCTGGGAATCTCAGCATGGTGTGATTGCCATTTCTTAATGGCATGAAAGCCGTATCAACAGTTCAGGCTCAAGAGAAATAAATAAAGCAAATTACATAAATCATTCAAGCATTTTCAGAAATGATAGCTTACCCATTGCCTAATTCATCCTGCTTCAGTGGAAAAACCTTAACCAACCTCTATTGAAATGGGCCTACCTGACATAAACGACTTCTGTTAACTCTATTGGCCTTGGACGACTAAAAGGATCATTAATGATCCACATGATCTTGCTGAAGGGCCAGTTGGGCTCGGAGTAACATAGATTTCAAGAAGCTCTAGGATTAAGAGGTAATGATCACAAATTATGGGTCTCGAATTCAACCTTCCCTCCCTCAAGTGAATTCCATTACAGTGTTCTCCTTTTTAAGGAAGAGATCACCGATGTAAAGACTGAGAATTGCACAATAAAGTTTCCTTTCAGTTCCTCAGCTTGAAATATTGAAGTGAGTTTCTGCAAAATAAACATTTCTCATGAAGCACATCATTATCTCTCAAAATTTGGAGAGCATGGTTTCCAAGAGTGCTGGAGGAAAATCTTGGTTCTAAGTGTTTTTTGAGTTTGCCTCCCTGACTCATTGGGTTATATGGTGTGTTAGTCTGTATTGTGTCACTGAAAATATGAGTCCGACATTTGTGGTTTATTAATGGTTGAGCTAAGAGAAAAAACCAGTAGCAAAATCAGATGCAATGACCAATGAGCATACATTGATGAAGCAACAGAATGGGAGAGCAGCTGTGGGGCATGTTAAGTTTGGCTTTGCTTCTTTCATCCAAAAAATAGCATAAACAGACTCAAGGAAACAACAAAGACTATTAAAGCTGCAAAAACTTCAATAATGAAGTTGTATCAAGCACCTGGTTATAACCACTAAGCCACAGCAAGAACAAAGTCAATGTCTGCTATGACACATCCGTGGCTGCAGATGAAACACAGTTTGTGAAATAACCAGAAACGATTACCTAAACTAGATAAATCTGTCTTTTTCAATGTCGTCACCCTACTTTGAGGCAGAATTTCTGTGAAAGAAGAAAACAAAAATAACCCAAACATCCCAAGATTTCCAGGTCAGACACTACAAACGGTAATTTAGTCTCTGGATAATAGGAAACACTTGAATTTTACTTGAACAGTCCTCAGAGGCCAGCTTATCAAGTTCTGCAAGTAGGATAACGTGTAATCCATGTTCAATACTATTGGGTGAAAGCTAGTAAAAGAGCCTGGAGAATGTATCCGATTAATGTCTCAGGCTAATAAACAGTGTCTTCCTGTTCAATTGCACATTAATGCAAAGATGCAGAGGAGATTTAAAGAAGTTATAATGAAACAGTAGAGACAAACTAAAACAATGAGATGAATAAGCTACATTCAGATCATAATTTAGACAATGACAATAGTTGTCTAGTAACACTGAGCCTAAGATCAAAGGTGGCCTTGCAGTCTCAAGATCCAAGGAAGAAGAAATATTTGGGATGTTCTGGGAAGAGCTGCCAGTCTGTGAAAACAATTGCAGGACTCGGGGACATGGTGACTGTGAGCAGGACAGGCTCGTCAGCACTGTCCACAGATGAGTCAACTGGACTTCTCAGGGGTATAAATGTGGGCGTTGTGGGCACAGGAGGAAAATTCTTGCCAGGTCCAATGTGCAAGATAGACCTACTGAATGAATCATCGCTCTTGTGGTCTGAAAGTTAGTGTCTGATTTAAGCCTCAGCTCAGTAAAGATCGAGTGGAATATCAGTGAGTAAAGCAATGGGAAGGAGTATGGTACAGTTAGGCCAGTGACCTGGATATTTAGTGAGAGACTCAAAGACTGCTGCAGTATTACTTAAGTTTCAAACAATGCAAAAGACACTGTAATCTAGAACTACAAAAAGATGGGACAGTTTATAGTAGATGCTAGAACTGATACAATTAAAAGATGTGAAAATATTTTCTCTACCATTAATAAGCATCACATGAAGGTCCCTGCCAGGTCTTTGAAATCCAAATATAAGCTCCAAGAATTCATAATATTGTATTTTTGGATCAGTTAGAGCACGCTAGTGGGCCTATCTGGTGTTACCACCAAATAACAATGATGGTGCTATAGAAATTCAATGCATTTAGAGACTGGTGCTAAATGAAAGTGAAGAAACTACTGTAATTCTTGGGTTTACCAATAATATTAGGGATTGTGCCTCCTGGGCCCTTAATTATTTAAATCAAGAGTATGACACCCTAATTGACCTTATAAGATTAAAGTGTAAGAAATTGCAGAACATAAGAATGATCAATTTTTTCCCGTAACTGTGAAGTTAGATTTGAAAGACCAGAAATTAACTTGACCCAATTTCCACAAATCCTCAGATTCTGTCTGAACTGCATTTTCAGTAGTTCCACCCTTCAAGTTAACAGAATAAAATAATTTACTTGCTATTTCTTCACAATTACTGTTACTGGAATCAATGAGACTAGTCTCCGAATATGATTTAGTGAATGAAATTCAGATTGGTGGAGTCCAGCTATTAACAATAGGGAAAATCTCAGGATCAGGTATCTAGAACAACAATTTGTAGAACTGAAAAAAAGGGAAAATGTTAAAGAGTGTTGGTAAACTGAATTACCAATGAATAATGAAGAATTACCATTGAGGAGGAAGCAGAGAGTATGCATTAGTGTTTCCCATCTATCTATCTGCATATTCCAGTTTAGCTGGATTGCAGTAAAGTATATTTTAAATGTTAAATCTTTTAAACAAAATGTTATGCTCATATAAGTCCATAAATCTCAAATCCTGGATAATGTGTCGCACTTATGTTTGTATGGAAATGTCTGATCATTCTAAGTTTTTCAGTCTCTTAAGATGCACAAGCACATGCCATTTTAATTATTAAGCTTTTGTTTAAAGCAAAATAAAAACGAAGTTTGCACACTTCTGTTTCAGCTGGGCTGGCTTCTTTTCCAGGTGACTCATTCTCCTTTGCAACTATGCAATAGGCAGCCTATGGTATGTCACTAAGAAGTGTCTGCTTACATATACAGAAAAGAAGTTTAATGAATCATGAAGCCATGATGCAGTAACAATAGCATGTCCTCAAGCAAAAGGTATAAAACCACTATAGAACGGAGTAGAAACATTTATTTTAAAATGTGCCCTAAATGGAAGCATTTATATATTTTCTACCTTATTTTTCTTTGTCATAAAATAAGGTTTTGTTGATAGCAAGCTGAAATGCCACTCATTTTAGACTTGATCCTTTGCTTTTCAGGATTAAAGTCTGACTGGCTTTATTATGATTCACACTTGAGAAATATGAATCTTAGAAGACTTTCCCAGTGCAACACAGTGACTTTTGGTAATGGGATATTTCTTGAACAGATCTTTTTTTCAAACACATACATATGTATAACCCATACCCCATTTTTTAAAGTGCTGCCTTGCTTTCATGCAAATATAGTTTGAGCAGTATGACCTGTTAGTTGGAAGTGCAACTACAGAATTGCTAAATCCTAGTTTATTTACCCTTGCAAATGCACGTTGAGTAAACAAGCTAAGCAAAAATAGCACTGTACATTTTGGAGTATATAATCTTTGGGAAAAGGGTGTCTATTGGTTGTATCTTCGAAAGTTGTATAAGACACTAGGGCAATACTGTTTCTATACCTATTATTTCTAAGTGCATCCATAAGATAAACAATAGGCATCATCTCCAGTTAATAAGTAAATGTGGTGAAGAATTAAAGGAATGGATACATTTTTGTTTGAAACTTTACTAATTTCTTTAAAAATAATAGTTCCTCTTCTGTAACAGTAACATTTAGTCTGTCTTAAAACTTTCCCTATATTCCTATAATAACCATACAGCTGTATGGTTATTTACCCTTCATAAAGATAGAAATAACAAGATGTTTTGCTACACTTTAAAAACCCAAACTTTTAGATGTAGAGTTTCCTGATATTAAAAGAAATAAACACTGTCACCACATCTTGTGACGAAAATGTAAAACATCTTTAAAGGTCGGCATAGCTTTTGCATGAAATATGTCTGCAGAGAAAAAAAAATCGCTTGAGAAGGGAGAATGAGACTTTTGGAATAGTTAACTACAGAGCAGCTGGCACAGATTAGCCTATGTCCTCATACAATCAAAATGTTTCTATTAGAGAACTTGAGATAACTAGCTTGAGAGCATTTAAGTGTAAGCCAGTATTTTTTTTTCCCAATTTAACCAAGCATTATCTCATGAGATATGACTGCATTATCCCAGTAGAATTGAAGAATTACCAACCCTACACTATTATATATATGTGTATTTAATATCAGGTTGCTGGGCTTGATTTTCATCTGTGGTGTATGCCAACTTTTATTGGTTTAACACAAGACCCAACGACAAAAATCAGCTCAGGGGAAGAAAGAAACATTGCATGAACACTCTGGCTACTGATTCACACGTGAGGCCAAAAGAGTGAAACTACAGTCTCAGAAATGCATAGCAGAAATGCACAGAAATACACGCCTCAGGGAAGAACCTGACTCAGTCTACAGCCAGCGCCAAGGCAAGCCGCAGTGAGTTTATAGTCACCACCAGCTGGCCTCCCCAGGGAAGAAGAGCACCAAGAACACAGCAGAATTCAAATGCATTCAAGGCACCTTACAGCGAGTGGTGCTGGACTGGTGATTGCTCAATTTGAAGAATAGAACATTTGGAATCTAAAAGTATTTCTTACAGTATAGAAAATTAATATTAAAATAAATGTTACTATTATCAAACATGCCCTTCTATGTGTGAAAGATAAATGCATAATCGTTCTAGAATTTCCAGTAAAATATTTTTAAACTGCAGTTCCATCACAATTTGAGTTAAATCCTGCTTCCTCTGACTCATATCAACGTGACACATAAATGCCAATACGTCTGTTTCACTAACTCAGTATATTTATTAACATGGGCAAAATACCATTTGGCTCCTCTTCTTTTTAAAAAATGAGACAATGGAGCTTATTATCAGGCCCAGATAACTAGAAGACCACAGGTAAAAATCTGAGGCCCTTTGAAGTAACCGACAGTTTGCTAGCAACAAAATTAAGATTTCACCAAACTGATTTGCAACCTTCTGCTATGTGTATCATCCAGGGCAACCATGCTCAGGAGAAGCCTTTTCATTCCGAGAGTTTATTTTTCTCTTGTCCAGGGCTCAGTTGCTCAGCAGATGTTTATGCTTAGGAAGATAAATATCTTTAAATATGCAATTAAGTTCAATAGTCATATTGATACTTACATACCCTCGAATAAGGCTGAGCTTTTACGCTACTCCTGAACAGAAGAGACCAACAGAAAGCTGAAAGGAACACTTGCTTACAGTGAAGAATGACAGAAAAGGGCATTGAGAAAAGTGTCACATAGTTTCCTGAACTACTGTATGGAGACCTCAGAGACAGAAAGCACATGCAAATGAGTAAGGGCACACCTACAAGTTATTTCACATGGCACTGTGTGATTTCAACTAAATCTGATTTTAAAGCTTGGGGGCTGCAAAAATGGGAGACTTGTCCTCACTGGGAACAAACTGAGTTTTAATACAGAATGGAAGGGAGTATAACGAGCAGGAGCAATATTGCAGCTCTGAAAGAGCTACCACCTATGTATCTCAGGCAATTGCATAGATCATATTAATACAACATTTCAGTGCATCTGTAATACGGTTAATGACTGTATTTGCTGTGATTGTGTCTGTTAGGGGATGTTTCATTACTGGTTCTCATGTTTCAGGCTCAGTTCTGACTGTAATCAAACTAGAAAAAATGTAAATCAGTTTTCTTGATATTTATTGAATGCATGTACTGTCTTGCTACATTTAACAAAAGCTTTGTTTTGTTTTTTTTTTTTTTTTACTGTTCTCCCCCTGCTCCCTTAATCTCTAGAGATTTCCAAAGCAGCTCTGTGTGGCTTTATGTTTATCAGATTTTTTTCTCCTTTTCCTCTCTGAGACAGGAAGCTGAGGGTTTTGACCTCATATGGATCTTTCCCAGTGTCAGGAGGTGGTCTGTTCAAAAAGATTCCATGACACTGATCTCTTCCTGATTTATCAGATAGCTAGGTCAATAAATAAGGTCTCTACTGTTTTTTCCACAGCTGTAAAATAACCAGTGGACTCCTCTGAGAGCTTATTATCAAATCTTTTGAGTTTTTCTTTCAAGGAACAAGCATTATCTTTCCGGTTAGTAAGTTCCACTGCAGCGTAATTTAGCAAAGACTGCCTAATTGTATGAGCTCTGGCTCACATGAAGCAGTTCATTTAAGTAAAATGTTAACATTGGGAGACCTGTTTCTTCTTTATAATTTTTTCTCTGTCCTATCAGTATATTTTCTCAGAGTCATGAAACCCTTTTACTGTTTATAAAAAGAATATAGAGCAATTGTAATGTCCAATGGATCCACCAAGTGCAAAGAATATGACTTACGTGGATACAAATAGTGCGAGTACAGCAGTAAGTGATAAATGGGCACTGTTCCAGAGTTGTCATTCTTCTGTCTGTATCCTCCTCGCCTTTGTGCTACTATTGTCTCCCCATGTGACTGGCCATATCCTGTACCAGGTGAGGTGGTTCATTTGACATTAGATACAACCCAATGGAAATATCTCCATCACTAGTTAGAAAGCATCTTTTATGACACTCAGTGAAACCAAGGAAATGTAGAAGGCTCCATCGACTACCAAGACAACTCTCTTTAAACATCTGGCAGAAGTAGAAGTAATCAGAGCACTCCTAAAATGTCATATGTCCCAATCTGAACTGGTCTACTCCTATTTTATTCCATAGGAAACCTTTAATTGAAAAGCATAATTAAATGGTTATTTATTAACAAATTTCACTGATAGCTCAAAATTTCTGGATACCAAAGGTCAGTCAATAGGCTTAAGCTCACAAAAATCCCACAACACAGCCAAACTCTTTTCCTACTGTCTTTCTCTTAGTTTCTGTACATTATATTATTTCAACTGGGATATTCCTTTTTTAAGTTACATATTTAATATGATTCTACTGGCTATTGAAAATATGCAGAATAATAAAATGCTTATTTTGCCTGCATGCTATACCCTCAAGATTTAACGGAGCATTAGAATTCAAGGAACTCCCAAGTCCTAACACCAGTTCTGCCTTTGAGAATAAGTAAGATGACTTCTATGTTTTGATTTATTCATGCTTGCACTGATGTTATTGTGAGTAACTCCTCCCCTAATGTGCTACATTTTGGTTAGATTCTCTAAACAGCAACTCAAAAAGGTAGGTTGTTTACTGGAGATTATATGATAAATATTCTATACTGTTTTTAAACAAAAAACTTCTACAACAATTATCTCTAGAAATTTTCATACTGCCTTTTAATACACAGATGGAGATTGTTTCTACAGGACAGACTGAACTAGAACAAATGAATGCTTATCTTATTTCCCTACAGAACATGTGAAGTGATAAAATGACAAAGCAACTGTTCAACACACTGCCAAAAATTATCAAAACCACTGCCACATAATACATATGCATACAGCATGGAGACTCCCAGAGAAAGGTAAAAGATTTTATGCTTTGGTCATGGTAGAGAAGACAAATCTCACTATTTGTCATGGAGTAACACGAACCACTCAGGCAGAGAATGACCAACAATGTAATCAAGTAGATGCCATAGATTCCTCTTGACACAGAGCCTCCTCATGCATTACCGGGTTAAGTCACAATCCACATTTGCTGCACCTGCTGGAATTCTGGCCTGGGTGTAAATCTCAGTCAGTGTTAAATAAGAGAGAGCATCCAAGTTAGATAGATGGCCCAAATCCAAAATACCCACTATAAACTATACTTACTATTACACAATCCTATGCACAACAGAGTTTTTCCCCTGCCTGGACGGAATTACATTTCAAATTGAATCCAAGCAGTGTATACGACTGAATCAAATGTTAGGCTTCACCATAAACAAAGAAAGAATCTTAAAATAAACTGCAGACAAACATTTCCTTTGTATTTTTGATTAACACACCCCCCCCCCCCCCACCACCCTCGGG
>VYZV01016874.1:87353-100655 GCA_013401275.1 Pandion haliaetus | reverse complement strand
GAAACAAAATTATGATTAATAGCACACTGTAATTCTGTGTATATTATATATTGGGTCTACTCCAACAGTCCTTACTCATGTAGGAGTCCAAATAAAGATCTATGGAATCAGATGAAAAGACAGCAAAATTTAACATTCATCTCAATAGTATGAGTGTCTTTTAAATCCACACATCCAGTGCTTCTATTTATACACTATATAGAATAACTACAGGCTTACAGCAACTATAGGCTTACAGAAACAACCAAAATTTAATATCTAGAAATTAAGCACCTGAAGCAAAGGAACAGAAGAATAGTATTCACTCCCAGAATAATTTGACTTTCAGATTAGATTTTGAAGACATACATAAATTGTATAAAATATTTTTTCCAGAAGAAACTTGGTTGTACATTGAAACAGAAAAACCATGTCTCTCTCATAGCCTCATATGTTCTAGATCTAGAATGCTAGATCTAGAATTCTGACTTTGACAGATTTATCTTCACATATGCATGTCAGTCCTACATTTTGATTTTATCTCATCAGGAGAGTTTCCATGCATGACTTCTGCTGTAAGGATTGGTATCTGAAAAGCAACTGGAGAAAACATGTTTGTTGCCACACATGTTAAAGATAAACTTATAGCCAGGAGGCACATTTATCAAGAATGAGTTGAGATATCTGTGCACAGTATTAAAAAAAAGGAAAAAAAGAAGGTGCTCTTGCTGATATCCTCCTCTGTTTTATTTTAAAGAATGGAAGAGCCAAAAAAAAAAAATTCTCAGGCTAACGGTATTATGCAAGAATATATTTGAATTCTAGGTTACTGATCCCACAAATCTTCTGACAGATACTGACGTCATGAAGCCTGCTTTTGAACGTTGCAGAATAGAGTAAGGCCCATCCCACAGCAATCCAATTCAACGATAGGCCTATAAAGAGAACCCCACTGACTGGGTGACCTATATCCAAATAACAAATAAACCAATCCACATCACGGCAGACTAGCAAAATGTACAAAAGCCTTAAATTGGACAGTAAAGACTTAGAAAGCACAAGTGTTTGTTACTTTCAGGGACAAACCTTCTGCTAACTGACTGTGTAACGAAGAAAGTACCTCCATGAGAAGGTTATTCCAAACTTGTCCATTGGTCTGCCCTTTTCACATCATAGTCTGTCAGGCAACTAGTTCAGCACTAGCTTGAGCTAGCCTGACAATCATCACCATGTTCAGTGACTAGGCAGAATTACATCTGTAATTTGTATTATATTCAGTCAGTATTGCTCGACTGTATTTTTTAAATACTATTTGAAAGAGATACTTTTAAGAAAAATACAAAGGCAAATTTGTGTGCTTGTGTGAGATCACAACAGTAATGCCAGCTCAGTGCGTATGATAAATTACAAGAACACAGGTCCACGTGTCAATCACAGAGAATATTTTTTTCCTGTTGTTTTAATGAGGATAAACTGTGGACAAAAATTGCTGGGGTGGGAGATTTATGTTGCACATTTTGGTTAATTCACCCTATTTGGGCTTGATTCTTCCCATTTATCAAACTCCCTCTGGAAGAGACAGTTCTGTAAAAGAGTATTCTAGAGAATGGCAAACAGAGCAAGTTAGATCAGTCATGTTCTCAGCTCTTGTGTCCTCTGATAATAAAATACCAAGTCACCCTCACTGCTATATAGAACTTCCTGTTAAGCACACTCCCACAGTGCCAAGTCTTATTATGAAACATACTGAATTTTGGACAATACCCAGGAGGAAATTTTAGACATGAAGAATTCAGAAAAAAAAGGATGTCCTTAGAAAAATAGCAATATTTGCTAGCAAAAACAGTATGAAGGAACAAAACCAGTGGTAACCAGTAGTTCTGCAGGGTTGCATATGGCAAAATACATACTTCTGCTAAAGTCCTAGAAAACTCTTTTGATCAAGTATCATACAACTGTCACAGAGGACAGAAAGCATAGGGAAAATAAATTAATTTTTGCATCGATATTGTAAGCTATTGACACAAAGGGAGGGTGTGTCAAAGGATTCCCTCAGTTCCTAAACCTACCACAGACCATCAGATGGCTCCTCTCAGATGGGAGAAAGTTCCACCATGGGAGGAAAGTACAGGATTTTATTCCTACAGCAACAGTAGGGAAAAAAAATAAAGCTAGTGGTTAAAGACTAAAAAGAATATTTGGACACATCTAAATCAAATTAAAATAGACAATCTTAACAATTGTGTCTATTTACAAGAATAATTAAACTGCCTTCCTCTTCTACAGCTGTTCAGGCATTATTTTCCTAGCCCAGTATTCTGACTGTTTTACACCTCTCTCTACTACTTCTGGTTTTGCCTTTATTTTATTCAAGAGAGTTACTTATCTTTATTTCAAAGACATTTCTAGTTTACCAGAGAAGAAAAGCCAACAAGGGAAGTCTAGATAATTTGCTGCCAGGATGGAGATAGCAGAGGCCACTATCTACAGAATCAGTTGCTACAGCTGCCTATCTCTCTAGCAGTTGGCAAGCAAAGAGGTGCTATGTCAAGTCCTGTGAATCTTTAAGGAAATGTATACAGAAGGGAATAAAGTAGCATTGGCTAGGGACAGGAAAAAAAGTGGTCCTGGAACCAGGTCTTAAAATGTATCTGAGGAGGCAGATAAGAAAGAACTGCTAACATGGAAAAGGAATTCAAAGGACTGGTGGTTGTCTTAGGTACAGTGCAATAACTCCAAATCCATAATTAAGGCTTGTATATTCATTTTAATCATGCTTAAGGAGAACCGTTTTAAGTCAGAGATAAGCACACTGCTACAATCACAATGTTAGCTGGGTGACCTTAAACTCTGCTGTGACTTGCAAATCTTCTGACTTCTGTGGATGCACATCCATTGTGAAGCCACTTACTTTGCCAATCATGATAGGGTACTATCCTGTCTGTAGCTGCATACTGCTGAAACAAAACTCTTAAATGAAGTCACTTTTCTGATGAAGCATCATGGAGGGCACCTTGAACTTAATGGCAGTTTGGTTGTGCTTGCAAAGTGTGAAGAAAGTGCAAGTCTCTGAGCTAATATAGCTCAAAGATTAATTTCTAGCGTTAATGATTTTGTGAAACAGCCTTTTGAAATCATTACAATCATACCAATTAGCTTTAAAGTCCTTCTAACAATGTGCCCCCTCTTTCACAAAATACTGCTCAAGCTGCAATGAGGACTTATTTTTATTAATGTATATTCTGGTAAGTGAATCAATAAATTCTTTGTTAATAGTATATTTGTGTCAATTTTACCAGACTGCAGCATTTCCAAGAGACTAAATTTAACAGTAATACAGTGTCTTAGGACTTGAAGCATCATTCAAAAAAAAAAAAAAAAGTGCTGAACTATTCAAATACACATCCTTTCTATCTTTCTTTTCTGGTGTAAGGAGGTAAAAAATAGATTCAGCATATATTTAGCTTTAAGGAAACTATATGAGATGCTGGAAATATAGAAATAGATTCTTAAAAAAAATTAACAGATACATATGGCAATACTTGCAGTGACAGTGAATGTAGAGAACTGCTTATAAATTGCCTACAAGTATGAATTTATTTTCATATTTTAGAAGATACATATGTATTCTAGAATAATAACATATTTTATTACACCTTTTTACTTTTAGAGTCATACTGGGTCATTTAGGGGGGTTTAGCTTGGTTTTGCTACCTTTAAATATTTCCATTATTCGTACAATGCATAAAGGTTAGTAACACAAACACTTACTTGTTTGTGTACACATGCACCCACAATAAATGTGTCATGGTTTTGGTTTCAGCCGGTAACAAAGCACCACGCAGCCACTCGCTCACTCCCCACCCCCTCCCCTGGCCACGTTGGGATGAGGAGAAAATACAAAGGCAGGCTCGTGGGTCGAGACAAGGACTGCAAGGGATCACTCCCCACTTACGGTCACGGGCAAAAGACAGGCTCAACTTGGGGAAGAAACAAAATCCATTTAATTTACTACCAATCAAATCAAAACAAGGATATTAGGAAGTAAAACAAACCTCAGAACACCTTCCCCCCACCTCTCCCTCCTTCCTGGCTCAACTCCACTCCCAGTTCTCTCTCCCTCCTCCCCCCGGCGGCACAGGGGAACAGGGAATGGGGGTTGGGGAGCGGCTCTCTGCCGCTCCTTTCCTCAGGGGGAAGATTCCTAACTCGTCCCCTTCTCCACTGTGGGGTCCCTCCCATGGGAGACAGTCCTTCACCAACTTCTCCAACATGGTTCCTTTCCATGGGCTGCAGTTCCTCACAAACTTCCCTGGTGCGGGGTCTTTCTGCAGGCTGCTCTCCAGTCACACACTGCTCCAGCACGGGCTTTCCCATGGAGTCATGGCCATCTTGGGGAGCCTCTGCTCCACCGTTCACCCCCATGGACTGCAGGGCCATCAGCCTCCTCAGGCGCCCCTCCTCCCCCTCCTTCTTCACTGACCTCGGTATTTGCAGAGGTGTTCCTCTCACATTCCAATTCCCTACCCACTGCAGGTTCCCCTTATTAAATCTGTTCTCCCAGAGGTGCTACCACCGCCACTGATGGGGTTGGCCTGGGCCAGAGGTGGGTCCGACTTGGAGCTGGGGGAGCTTCCAGCAGCTTCTTACAGGAGCCAACCCTGCAGCCCCCTCCTCCGCTACCAAAAAAACCACACCACACAAACCCATAACAAAATGAAACTCAGCATCTGGATATATTTAATTCAGAAATCACTGAACCAAAAGAATTGGAAATCAAAGCCAAGAGAACAGGCAACAGTAACTGTCATGCTCTAACAGGGATAGTATCAACAACATACGCCACGCTCCCCTCAAGGCACAGTTAGACAACGACAACATCTTAACAGCATTTGGTAGGGGAATACACTTTGGGAATAGAAGGGTCCTCAGACCCAGTTTGGAAAAACTGGTAGCTACCACATAACTGATAACTTCCCTTACACAATGGCTGTTGTTTCAGAGGGCAATGCTTGGATGAGTCCCATAAAACAGGACTAGATAACACCCTTAACAGAGGTATGGTACACAATGCTACTTCCAGCCTCATTGGTGCCTGGACCAAGCTGCTAATGGGTATCTACAAGGTTAGAACACGATACTCAGGAATTTTGGTTTATACCCATTCCACTAAAGTTACCCTTGGATTCTTTGTAAAAAGTCTGTGATACCACTCTCTCCTCTCTACTGGTGACAGTTTTTGCTCATTGTCTTGCCTGATGGCTTTTGGCAAAGATCAACTGAAATTACTTTTGCAGGTGAAAGATTAGCCTGTTCTTGTCTTAAATAAAAGTACTTTAGCTGGGAGTTGAACAGAACTTGTCCTCAAGTAGGAAAACATAAAAGAATATTAGCCAAAGAAAAGAGCATAAAGTATGCTTCCATTGCCATGCATATGAAGAACAGTATATAGCATTTGTGTGTCTATATATAAAAATATATGTGTATGTATATATAAGAAATATTAAATACATAAGATTCACAACAGAGTTACTTTTGTTAACTATACCTACTTTCAAGACTCATACATGCATTAGTGAAGTGTCTGAAAAAATGATCAGTCTGGAATACAATACCACAATATGCAGATTACAGCCATTATTTGCTATGAATCACAGTTACACCGAGTCTGCCTGGGTTGGAGTTAATCTTCTTCATAGCAGCTCGTATGGTGCCGTGTTTTAGATTTGTGACCAAAAGCTGATAAACACGCTGATGTTGTAGCTATTGCAGAACAGTGTCTGCACAGCATCAAATCCTTCTCTGTTTCACATTCTGCATCCCCAGTGAATAGATTGGCAGTGAGCAAGAGGTTGGGAGGGGACACAACCAGGCAGATGACCTGAATTAACTGAAGAGATATAACGTCATTATCAGCAATAGAAAGGGAAAAAAAGGGGGGTTAGGGGGATTAGACACCTTTTGCTTGGGAACTGGCTGGACATCTGTCTACCCATGGGAGGTGGTGATAATTGCCTTTGCATCACTTCTGTTTTATTTTCTTTCTATCTTCTTCTACTTTTCCTTTGCTTATTAAGCCATTTTATCTTGACCCACAAGTTTTTTTGCCTTTCCTCTTCCTTTCCTCTTCCCTCATCCCACTGGGCAGGGGGAGGAGTGAGAGAACAGCTGCGTGATGCTTAGCTGCCTTCAAGGATTAACCCACAACAGTATAATTCAAAATAATTATATTTTGCAACAAGCAAAATTATCAAAATTGTTATGCCCACTGGTTTAACCAAACTATAGCATCTATATTACACCTTATTTTCTGCTGTAAAATTGAGGTTTACAAATGATCTAGCTAGTCTCCCATTCTTCCACCTCTTCACACTAAGGCTGTGAAAGAAGTGGACAGGAGAGTTCTGCTATCATTTAAAAAAACAAAAAAAAACCCAAACAAAAATACCCCCCACAGGACGATATGGTATTCAGCAGCCTGAAAATAGGAAGACATGAAAAATAAGGTTGGGGAAATGAACCAGAAGTGAACCAAAGAGAAGTTCAGTCAATTCATCCAGTTGCTGTTAACAGTGCCTGGAGTTACAGAGCGAAGATAGTGCAACTCCTGAAGCTGCCCTCTGCAGCCCCTCAGAGCCACTCTGGGCTAGATGGCCCACGCTGTTCCTCAGGCTCTGTGAGACCACCCAGCCCTGCCAGTCCTGCACTACACCTTGCTCTACCCCTGCACAAGCGCTGATGCTGTACCACCAATAGCAATGATGGAGTAAAAGGCTGAATTTTACATGCACGTTGTACAGCAACTCCCGGTGAAAGTCTTCCCCATTTGAACAGAAACTGACCATCTATTTAACCGTCTTCCAGATATTCATCCTATATTTTAAGATAAAAAAGGCAGGTGTGCAACAAGGAAGATGAAGGCTAAATATGTTTTCAGCTGGAGAAGGGGTTCCTGCCACTACATTAGCTGTACATGTTTGAACATGACAGGGTGAAACTATGATAAGAGATATAAGGAGGTTGTAGATGAGGCCCATGGCCTGCATTTGCACTTGTGCTTTATACAAGAATTTTTCAGATGTTCATGTAGTTGTGTGTGTTTAAGTACTAAATACATGTCTATAGTACATACTTTATACACCTTAGAAACCACACACGATCATGGAGAAAGCAATTTGGAAATTAACAACTTCAAATTTTCAAAACTCTGGCTGCTGTCTGAAGCACATTTCATTGACAGCAAATTTATCTGAATCAAGCACTTTTGACACTGCAAATCTTTGACTGTAGAGATGTATGGATTACTTTAGCTCTCTCAACTTGAGTCTTCTTCAAACATTTTCTCTGGCTTCAAGTGTACAAATCTACATTGGGTTTCTAACATAAATCTGTTCAGACTTGCAGGAAAAGAATGTAGGTAAACATATTAGTGCCTAAACTTCTTTGTAGTATTAGTAGTGAAAAGGTTAGTGTCCACAGACACTACAGAAAATTGTCCTGTGGATTTCCACTATTTGTACTTACACAAGCTAGTTTAAAAGAGAGTTTGAGTGAAGGGTAAACCTATTTATCTATTATTTTCAATTTAATTTTCATTAAATATTTTTTGTTCTTTTAATCCCTCTAATAATGCTAATTTTTGAAAGAAAATTCCCTATTGTCTTTTGTGTTAAGGGATGGTCTTGGTATATTTAGACAAAAATCTGTTTCAACTAGGTAGGCCAGTGTAAAGCAAATTGAAAAATGAACCTGTGTGAATATTTAACACCCCCCCCACACACACTGTGTCTTCTGTCTGGGATGTTTGTGTAATCCAGTTGTGAAACAAGACAATGAAAAGTAGTTTGCTTGTTCTACTGTTATTCACACCTCACATGACTTTATTGTGTTTTATATGCTAGGAAGTGAAGCTTACAGATCATTCATCTGTCAGATTCTGTTGGGCAGCATTTCAGAAGTCAGGGGATGTCATTGCTTCATCCTTCCATTAGGAGAACTTTCCACTAAGTTTACTGTTGTTCACCTTTCCTATGAAAATCTTACTTTAGGAACACCAAGAAACTTTGTTTTTGTTTTAAAAATTATAAATAAATTTCACACTATGTGCCAAAATACATTATAAGAGGATAAACATGAGCAAAGATTTTTTCAAAATTTCTTTCCATAATTCACAAGATATAAGTAAACTTAGAAACTTCATGCCAATTCCAGAGAAAAACATGAAAGTCAGTTCAAAGGAAAATTCACCATTAATTTTAACATACACATCTTAAGATGTCTGCAGCTTTTACGTTTTCACTATCAACTACCCTGTCACATTATGTATTACAATATCATGACTAGAGTTCATTAGAATCAAATTCTACGTATAATAAATACTGTTGTTTTGACTATATGAGATTTCCTTTTCTTTCTTACTTTCTTTTTTTTTTTTAATTGAAATATTCTAGACTCTCCTCCTGAAAGGTTTTCAGTCAAAGTTTTTTTGAGTTTTTGATTTCTCCCTGTGCACCAAAGACTTACTCAAGAGAGGATTTTCCATTCAGCACTACTTACGGCTAATGTTCCAAAACTAACCTCAGACTCATGAATTCAGAATTTAGCAGACTAAAAGCCTCCCAACACTGCAGTGCATGCACATTCAGGTACATACTCCTGGAAATACAAAAGTATGCTCATATAACAAAATAAAATGCTCCCACATACACCACTAAGCACGGTAACTCCAGAATGGCAAGTAGTATAGCTACATTAGCACAGAGCTTGAATGAAGAGTTTATTTACAGCTTTATAAGGTTCTCTTAGGAATTGACCTCCACACTGTGCTACATGGTGCCATGCGTTATGCACTTTTGATAAAACACTTCATTTGATGTTTTATGCAAAGCTTTATCTTGAGGAACAGGCATCCCACATATCCCAGAAAATAAGTTTGCCGAAGTTGTTATTATTGACATTCCCTAGAGATGGAACCTAGTCCTTTTTATATGCAACCCAGAGAAAGAGGCACAGCCTTTTATTTAAGTGTTTTTTTTCTGGAAGACTGACATTCACTTTAAATTTCTTATGTAGCTTATGCAATTTAAAATACATCTTCCACTGTGTAGAAAATAATTCAAAATTGAATAGAGATGAAAGGAAAGGATGTATCTGACTCTGGTCCAGTTCTGTGATGCTGGCTAGGAAGAAGGAGGTTGAGGGTTTTCATGCCTCATCCAAGAACCATTTATGTATTTTCCCCAGTGACTAGTATTAGACATCACACAATCAAAATCTGAAAACTTTTATTTATAATTTACCTCAGCTTTGTTAAATGTCTGGTTTTTTTCTGTAGGTTCAAATGAAAACCTTAAAAACTAACTATTAACTAACCCAAAGCACAACCAAAATTCAGCAGGCTTCAGTTTTTCAAGTCCCCTCTGTAAGGCTAATAAGACAGGTAAAGATGCTGTTGAAAACAAAAAAAGAAACAATAGATGCAAGGCATGCATTTTAGTGACAAGGGCAAACCTCAACCATATGGTGCTTTCCACCTTTTCTAGACAATTGTAGCTATTCCATCTCACACAGCCATATTCTGTTCTTGCTCAGGAAGACACTTTTGGCTAATATTTGGAGATACAATATGAACTACAGATATGAACCATCTCCTCTGCAGTTTTCCTTGGCCTGACCAAGATCAGCTGTCAGGTTGCTCACAAGTGCTCCCTAACTTCTTATTTATTTGAGATGGCAGATTACTTAGACTTTGACTATTGGCATATCTTTGCTAAAGAACCAGCAGTGGCATAACTATTTCACATCAAATGACGTCAATTGAACTCTGTAAGAATTAATTATCTTCTCCAGTGATGTATCTGTCTCTTCACCAGCTATGTTATAGCCATAAACAAAAGATTCTTTCAACACCTCTAGCACTTTAACAAGTGAAATTAGCTAAAACTCAGAGGTGATGGACTTATTTCTTCCAACCCTACACATACCTGCCTCTCCAAATCAAATATGTGTATAAGTCACCATATACTTAAAGTCCCTTATGTCAGAAATATTAGATATAAAGCTGACCTATTGCGATAACAGATGAAAGGACTTAAAAAGCAGTAATAGTCAAAGGCAGTTTAAAAAAAAAAGAAGTCAGAGAAGGTTTAGACTTCTGGCTATATGTTATCAGTGAAACTACTTTGGGACTACTGGTGCCCTTAGCTGAATCAGTGAAGCTGATACTCTGTCTCACTGGAACAAAAGTAAGCCTGTGAGCCCTGGGCTGTACTTTCAGTCAATGTAATTTCATTCATATTGGTCAAGCTTTAACCTTTAATGATTTTCTGACTAGACATGTGCTTGCTGAGTCACTGCTTTGGATAAATGCTGAAGAAACATCTAGCAGAAACAGTATAATACCACTGAGATCATATTTTCCCGTTGGTTTCTTGTAACCCTTCCCCAACCTACTATTCTCTGTAGTGTTTAGTGATTTGTAGCCCAGCAATAGTCAAGTCTTCATTTACTTCATGCATATGCACTGAATTAAGCTATTTCCCTCCCACCCATATGGTGGGCTGATATGCACAGATGCTATTACACAGTTCTGTGCCACATAAAATGCCAGCTGTAAAAAAAAAAAAAAAAAAAAAAAGAAAAAAAGCTCTTTTACTCATCTTCCAAAAAAGGAAAACAATAGAAAATAAGCCCATACGGGACTGGATAAACATAAACAGACCCATACAACATCTGACATAGACACAGATCAGGGATTGAAGGTGGAAGACAAAAGAAAAGAAGGATTAGTATTAAATTATTTCAGACAGTGATAGTAATTAATTAAAAAATGCTAATCTCTACAAAATAGCAGTCAACAAAATACTTTTCACTGTCACAAGCAAGCTCTTAATTGCCAAGGTTTCTCAAAATCCTGGGTTACAGGATTTTTTAAACTGGAGTGAAGGAGCATAAATATCAGAAAATACTTATTCTGCAGGGCAAGACGACTAATTGGGAAAAATATCTCCAAACACTTCTGTAAATCCTTCCAGTGTTTTGCAACTAACAGGTATCTTCCTCTTTTTGAGAAAACATCCATGCTCCTATAATGTTCAGAATAAGTCTAAAAACACAGCTGAAACATCTTCAATCCTAAACCTGAGTTCATCACAGAAGAAATTATTTATCTCTTCAAAACTGATTTTAATTTTGTTACCTTGATGTTTCCATCGAAGCTTGAAAACCACTACCTACGGTTTCTGATAGCTCTAAGGATCACATAGCACCCATGCTAGATTCTCAAAATTTACACTAGTTATCAATAGAGTTTGGTGCCTAAGTGCCAGTAGTTCATGTGGGGTTTTGTTTGTTTGCCTGTTTGGTTTTTTGGTTTCTTTACACTGAAGCCCTAAAATTCAAAGTGTTCGTTGCTTTGTAATTGCAATTGTAATTATTGGATGCTTATAACTTCAACTCACAAGTGGTTACTGGAGATCTAGTCCATAAAAGCAAAAATTATACAACTGTTAAACAGTATCTTAATTGACAAATTAGAATTTCTTGGAAAATGAGCCTTTATTGGAGCATACAGGAAAATGGTTTACAATAACATTTCATATTCTGAAAGCACAGGAGGCAAAAAGTGAAGTTTTAAAAGCAAGGTAACCTCTGATCACTTACGAATCTACTACTGAGAAGATTAGTTTAGGACAAGCAGGCTGTACATGGGAGTTCTATTACAGCCCACCCTTGGCAAAATGGACTGGATAACAACCGCTGCTAAGACAGGAGGAACATGTGCGTCAACAACATGGGTGAATCAAATAAATAACCAAAATGGTCTGGGAGAGTGTCTGCCCAAAGCTGATCATATTGAAGAGGAAGACCATCAGGCAGATTAAAGAGTAACCAAGGAAATACAAGGACATCTTGCAACAGTGAAGAGTTGGCCTGAAAAGATATCTAAAAGAAGCAGGCTAATTTATAACTGAGGGAAGAGACCTGGGAGTGGAAGTTGAAACACAGTTTGACACTGCCAGAAGTCACACATACACAGAAACACACACAGAGACACCCCACTGACCCTGGGGACCTCTGCCTTGGCCAGACTTTGCAACCTCTCTGCTGGGCACTGAATGCTATGAGCAACCTCTGCACTCCAGTTTGGGGGACCAACATCAGGGGTGACACAGGGAGTACCTACACCTCAGGTGTGCATATGCAGACTCTTGGGGTGCTTTTTCAGTGGCTCATGCATTAGCATGTTTTAGAGAACAGCACAGGTACACACAAAGCTGCATCACCCACATATACTACTGTGCCAGAAAGGGGGTGTGTGCTTGCCATCCATATTGCTCAGGGTTTGGGGATGCCCCTAGTTGTCTGTGTGTGCATCCATGTATGTGTGTATGTGTGTGTGCACCTATGTGTGAGAGAGAGAAATCTTTGGGATTTGGGTGTTTATTAATACTTTGTAAGCAGCCAGGACCGTAGTTTATTCGTTCTGTTACTCATATTGATCCTGAAGGTATAGTTCACTGTTTGCCATCTAATTGCATGTCATTAGTAAATCAATAAAACCACTTTGAACCTAATTTGCTTTAATTATGTAAAATGAGCAGCTTTTCCCTGTGATAGTTGAGTTTATGTATCTTAAACTCAGATATATGAAAATTAGATAGGAAGTCCTAAACAAAGATAAGGTGGGAATTCAAACCAAGGCAAAAAGTCTAGACTAAGTATTTTGGGCACCTTCATCATTGGTCTCTAAATAGATATTCTCCTTTTTACTTGAGACATTTCACTGCCCACTGTTGGAGTTCAATGTTCCTGTTGCAGAGTCGTAGAAGTCAATGACCTAAAACAGAAGCTTACTCTATAGTTGAGGGAGGAAAAAAAATTGGTTTGAATCAATTAAGGGAGAAGTTTGGGGTCCTAATCTTGAAACTGCCAGCCTTACTCCAAGTTAGAGAATGATTGAAACCCCAAAAAAGCAACAACAAAACCAAACCAAACCAAACCAAACTAAATAGAAGCAATAAACCTTAAAAACAATGGTTCCTAAGATCAGGATGTTTAAACTTCATAGCTCTGTACGGAATTAGATTCCTGAACCAAGGTTTACATAGAACAAGGGGTGACAAAGCAAAGTCAGGGGTTTGGACCTGCAGAAGGCCCAACCACAATCCTACTCCATCTTCCACCCCCACGACAAGGATGAACCGTTTCAGCTGAACCCAAGCTAAGGAAGATCAAAAAGCGTAAAATATTGCTGTAGCATTACCCCACTTTTCCCCCAAATAACTGTCCTGTGTGGTAAATTTCTAAAATTTATAGGATATA